>VZUI01031275.1:0-281029 GCA_013401135.1 Cettia cetti | reverse complement strand
AACCCCCGCCCGAGCCGCCGGCGGGCCCCGCCGAGGCGCCGCCCGAGCCCGCGGCCGAAGGACTGCGGCCGCAGCCGGACGAGAAGCCCAGGAGCCGGCGGGGGGCGCGGAGCGGGCTGTCCGGAGGAGGCTACGGGGAAGCGGCGCGGCCTGACCGCCTGCCGCTGTGCAGCGGCGCCGAGGAGAGCGACTTGGCCGGCAGCCGGCCGAGCCCGGCGCCCTCCGACTTCAGCCCCGGGGCGCCGTCGGCCGAACTGTACCTTGCGGGGCCGCCGCTGTCCTGCCCCTCCCTGCTGGGGGAGCTGGGGCCGACCGGCTCCGACACCGAGAGCTTCAGCCCCAGCGCCGAAAGCGTCTCCGACCGCCTGGACCCCTACAGCAGCGGCGGCGGCGGTGGCTCGTCCTCTTCGGACGAGCTGGAGGTGGAGCCGGCGCCCCCCGACGGGATGGAAGAAGCAGGTGCGGGGCCAGGCCGGGACCCCCCCTGCCCGGGGGAGCTGCTCCCGGGGCGGGCAGTGGGGGTGCCGGCGGGCGCGGCCGGCGGGCGGGAGCAGCCAGCGGGTCCGCCCGCGCTGTATGTACAGCTGCACGGGGAGACCAGCCGGCGGCTGGAGGCCCACGAGAAGCCGCTGCAGATCCAGAACGACTACCTCTCCCAGCTGGGCTTCCGGGACCTGTGGCGGGTACAGGAGGAGGGCATGGACTCGGAGACCGGCTGCCTCATCCGCTTCTACGCCGGTGAGTGGGGCCGGGGGGCGACCGTGGGGAGGGGGCGGGAGCCGCGCCCACCGCCTCCACTGTTGGCGCGGCGGGCGCCGGGGTGAGCGGGGAGCGTGCGGGCGGCTGGGCGCTGCTCCTCCGCCGGGCTGTCCCCTGTCACGGGGAAGGTGGCCCGGGGCTGTCCCCTGTCACGGGGAGGGCGGCCCGCGGGTGTCTCCGCGCCGGGGAGGGGCCGTGCCGGGAGGTCCCCGGCGGCGGCGGGAAGCTCTGCCCCGAGCCGGCTGCCGGGAGAAGCCGCGGTGTCAGCGGCGCTCAGGCTGCTCCAGCGCTGTGCCCAGGGCAGCCTCCCTTTCCTTCAGCGCCTCGGTAATGGAGGTCGCGCTTGTGTTGTTTTCCCGTTCTCAGCAGCGGCACTGGGTGTTCGAGGTTAAATCAGCCTTAATCTACTCCTGCTTTCCCCGGTGACGAGGAATTGCATTGGTGCCGCTGCCGGGCACGGGAGGTCGAAGGCTGTTTGTCACAAATGTTTGCGGGCTGCCGGCGGCTCGCTCCCGGTTTAGTGGAGCTGCGTGCTCGCTCCGGGGAGCGCCGAGCCCGGCCCATCGCGGAGCCGCGGGTACGGCGGGCTCGCTCCCAAGGGGAAGCCCCGCGCAGTTCTTGCCCCTGAAATCGGCTACAAAAGTGCAGGGCGCGCCGATGCCTCGGCGAAGAGCGGTGCATTCCTGCAAACAAAATCCTGCGCTTGGCTTTCCGCGTTGTTGGCATCAGTTTTTCCCGTTAGAGTGGTGGGATTTCACTGAGAGACTGGGGGCAGTAAGCGAGAGGAGTGGGGGAAGCACAGGTCATGGTCTTTGGAAGCGGGGTGGTCAAAATCTTTATAATGAAAAGGGAGAAGCTATGTAATGCAGCTTTGCTGTTACAACATACAGTACAGAATTTGGAGAGTGTTGGGTGGAAAAGTTAGCTCCCACGTTGGAATTATGCAACCTTCTGCAGTTTTAGGGAGGTTTAAAAATACCTTGTATGTCAGTTGAGTTGGTTTGTGTAGAAGATTTACTGTAATCTCGGAATTTCTTGCGTTTTAACTATCCTGTACATCTCTTCAAAAAGAAGACTGTTTGATGTCCAGGTATGCATTGAAATACCTTGTAAGTTTTTCTGTGCAACAGGTAAATGTGATTTCCCGAGATGAGGCCATGCTAGCAAAGTAACACATGCCATCCATCCCCTTGCTGGGTTGGCTGAGCGGAATGGTCCTTCAATGAACCGTGAGAATTCAGTCCTTTAACTCTGAAAAATAGAGATTCCTCTCCTAGAGTGAATTCTGCTGAATGTCAAATGGAGTCGGTAATGGTGGGGTGGGAAGGAGAGCAGTACGCTGGATAAGTGCCCTTCTTTATTCTCTGAAGAGAATGTGGGAGTGGTGGCAAGTGGTCAATTCAGCTTTTCTTCAGATTTTACTGATTGTAAAATGACCCCGGGTTAACGAGCGCAAAAGTAGCATTTGTTAAAGGAATTGACAGAAATAGGTTAGATGCATTGGGGTTAGAAAGCAGCTTAAAATACTTTTTTTTCAGATGATGATTGTGGTCTTTTGTGTTTCTCTGCCTGCTCTTGAGGATGGAAGTCAGCAGGTGATGCTGGGAGGGATGTTGCTTCCTTTATTTCTAGTCCCACCCCAGCATTAAATTGGGATGAACGCACGTGTTTTAAATTGGGACAGCTGTGTGCCTCCTTTTTTAACAGGATGTGATCTAAAGAAAACACAATCAGGAAACATAGTGAAGCCTTACACACAGTTAAGCCTGTTTGCATGTAGTTTTAATGCATTAAATGATTAATTATACATGCTAAATGAGGGTGGGTGTTGCAACTCTGTTTTATTTCAGTGTCTCAACTTGACTGCTAGCATAGCTGGTATATTTTAGACTTCCTTGTACAAAACTACTGGATAGAAGGGTATTTCTGTTAGCATACATAGGATTAAATTAATGCAAATTTCTTATGCAAGTTCATATGCTAACAAGTATACCTCTGTACTTCAAAAGTGCAGCGTTTTTTGAAATCCTTATCTCTTTGAGGTGATCTGTGATCAACATCTAAAACACCTGTGATCAGGTGCTTGTAACAGAAGGGTTGCAGCATCTAAGGTACCAAACCAGCCAACAACAGCTAAGAAAATATTACTGACATATAATCATACTGATTTTATGTAACTGTCTTGGCAAGGTGTCTCTGCTTCCTTTTTTTATACACACACAACCTGAAGATGAAAGGGAGGGAAGGAGAGACACTTAAAAAGAATACTCACCAAATAACACTGGAAAGGGGAGCAATTTTTTTGGCCCCAAAGTTAAGTGTTTTGCTTAGGAGAAATACCTTTTTAATAAATGATCCTCCAGGATCATACCCTAAGGAAAGCTTTAAAACAGTGATTTCCTCTTTGCCTAGGACTTGGTTGATTTAAGCGGCCTGGCTTGTCCCAATGGATAGAGAACCACTAGCATCTCTATCCCTGTAATTTCCTGCAAGCTGTCTCAGTGGGATTTGGTGATACTGGTCTTGTACTGATGTGAAATGGCATAAACCTAGGTTGGATTTATTGCATTGCTTCTAAAAGGAATTCTTTCACCTAATCCCCCTGGAGTGAGGAGAAGAGAGCAAAGTGATGATTTTGATTTTTTTTTTTAAATTTCTGAGGAGAGACAATTTTAAGACTGGAAGATGACTGTACTTAAACTCATCATTCCAAATCCTACGTAAGACAATATAGCAAATAGTTTTACTGATTGCTGAAGGATGGTAATTTCTCCTGTTGTGGAATCTGGAAAACACAGATTAAAAAATTATTGCTAGGAGAACTGCAGAGAATCAGATTTTTCTGCTATGACAAAATAGTTTTCTTAATAAATAGCAGTACACAAATATTATGTAAATAAAATTTCTGGTCTTTAAAAACCCTCAAAACCAAAATGGGACACTAAGAAGGTAAAAGTGCTTCCTGTACAGTGCCTTGGTTTGTTTCAGAATGTGGTTAGTGCATATTTATTTTTGTGTCTCTTGCTCATTTTCTTCCTTAAGAGTGTGAATGTGGTTGATTTTGTCAATGTCTTGACTCCTAAGCATTAAATGGATAACACCACTGCTAAAACAAAATCTTTTACATCTTTAACGGGCTGATCCTACTTCCTGTAACATCAATTGGAGCAAAACTGGGCATTAGTGATTGGTCAGGCATGTCAATTTTTCTCTCTGTTGAAATCTATCTTAACAAAAGATAATATCCTCAAAGTTTGAGATACTTAATCTCTAAAAGGATATGGTTAAATAGCTTTCTGTTGAGATACTGTGTGACTAAATTATGGAACTGTGTAGGAATCCATAGTGCAATTACAGTCATGAAATGATATTGTCGCTGGGAGATTTGATTAGGTCAGACTTCCTAAACTGTTCCTAAAACCTCAGGAGTGGCTGTGATCCAGAAGGCTTCTTGCAAACAAGTTATAGTATTCCTTATTGCTTTGTAAAAATAATTGTTGTCCAGTGGCCTTGACTTCCAGATAATTTGCACGTAGAAGAAAAAACAGATTATTACAATAATCTCATTAAAAGCTGCAAAACTGCTTATTTGTTTTAGATCAAAAATAAGCATGGAATTATATGCCGTGCTGTGTTCTGGAGCTTCTGCATGGCAAGGGGCATGAGTAATACGATCCTGGTCTTGAGGACCGATTCAGTACGATGGATGTTTGAAGCTTTTTTGTTTTAGTGATGAAAGGTGATGTTGTTTCTGATTCTGGCACTTGGCCACCGTTAAATTCTCTGTCCCCTGATGTGACATAGGGCTTCTGCACCTACCAGTGTCATCAAATATATCGCTTTTTCAGTAGGTGACTGCCTATAGGCAGAATACTAAGAAATGCCAGATGTAATTAAGGGTGTTAATTTTGCATCTGGCTGTCAGATGTTATTTAGGAAGAGATCCTTTTGGCTCATGTGGCCTTTTAGAAAGCTGTGAAAAAGAAAAATGAATCTAGCTTGGTCCTGAAGTACGTTATAAGGGATGTTGTTCTGTCCAGTAAAGAAAAGTGGGGGAAGATCTTGTGTCAGGATCAGTTGCAGTGCTCAGAGCAATTGCATTTGCTTGCCTTCTTTAAAAAAAGTATAGCTTGGGGTTATACTAAGACTTCCAGCTAGATGGATGGAAACACGGTTTTAGATGCTTAGTTTAGAAGGTGCAGGCCTGGCAATGCAGAGCTATGTGGAATGTATTGAATTGCTGGCTGCTTGTTGTGCTGCTTGGTGAATTACTCAGTTCACCTATTTAATACATTGATAAATGCAATTTAAGGTGACTAAGTGCCGTTATGGGGGGGGATGTGTGCCAGAAACACACTCTTTATTATTGAGTGTGGGAGAACAGCTGTGCCCTAAAGAGCTGCTTTTGGAGCACTTGGCATAGTTCTGACATCTCATCTTTAACATGAAAGTAATTAATTCACATTAATGTGAATGGATGTCTTCTTGCAGGTGTGATTGGACAGGAGAGGTCTCTGTGAACTTGTCTAAAACCAAAAGGAAAACCAAAAAACAACCTCTGCCTAGGGCTGCTATGATCCTGATTCTTTTTTTCTTCCTAACGTGACTTGGATGAACATTCTTTACCTTATAATCATTTATGCGTTGGCATCTCCTGCAGAGAGAAGTAATACCTAAAATTTTCCTCTTTGGGAAACTCACATTTCAGCTACATAGCAGTTTAAATCTGGGCTTGGTCCATGTCAGTCCCAAGGTAATGGCATTTCTGTTCTGCAGGAAAGTTTAAAATGGTTGCATTGCCTTTGGCTGGCTCCACCTGCTTATCTCCTGTTGGAATGGGGTCTTTCTGAGGTAGGCAGCTTGCAGGGGGGCTCCCGGGCTCCTGTGAAGGAGGAGCCATGCAGATAATGCTGGAATGCTGCTGCAGCCACAGCTGAGCTTTGGTATGTGACAGCTGTTAAGTGCAATGGTCTTTGCAACTTTTAAATTCTGTTGTACTCCTGGCTAGCATCCATAACTTAAGTACGTGTTAAGTACCGACACAGGAGATTTTAGTGTGATGTACATAGCAGTTACTATATATACTAAATGTGTAGTACCTAATTTGATAGATCCAGGAGCTGAATTTCTTCACTGCTGCAGCACAGAACATGGCATTCTTTTTCCTTTATTTTCTCTTAATGTATTTTCATACTGTCCCTTTTGTGATTTTTACCAATTATTCCCCACCTTTTTTTTTAAAGCTGTACAAGCAACCTCTTGATGATGGAATTGCTGATATACCTAAGAGCCCTTCTCTAATTAAAGCATCCATCTGTTCTGTTAGGACACTGACAGACTGCTATGCATCTAAGGCACTACATGGTTCTTGGGAAGGTACTGCTTAATAGCATGAAAAAAAGGATTAATTTGATCCAGTGTTAGCAACTGGTGTGTGCTTCTTAACTATCAAAACCTACATTGATAGTTTTAAAAAAAATCTCTTTATAAAACAATATAAAGAGATAGTTATTTGTTATTTATGTGGTCCTGTAGAAAAGAGGCATGTATAAGATAACCTGCCTGAGCAGGTCAGTTTGAAAAATCTATGCATGCAGAATTCCATAGAATAGAAGTTTGGAGATGGAAATCCTGGAGTCTGCTACTACTTATATTCAGCTTTCTAATTTGGAGGGAGTCTGTGCCTCACATGTTTACAGCTTCATTTCCCTCTGCATTTAAGGGTTGATCATAATGAATAACTGTTTAAGCTATTAGGGGGGGAAAATGAAAAAGAAACCAAAGACTGACCTTCTATTTGCCTTGGACAGAAGCAAAGATAGTTTGACTTAGTCTTCAGTGTTTCATTATTTCACTACTTGTGGAAGGGGGCACACTGGTATTTTAGTTCAGATCAAAGTGCTTGTGTACTTGTTTTCGGCTTCCCATGGGTTAATTTTGTTGCTCTATTTTAGAACTTTTGTGCTCAGATGAGGATTTGTGCTCTGGGAAGCTGTTTATCTGGAGTAGTTCTGTAATAACTATTCTTTAACTCAGATAACTCAATGCTGTAGTTACCTTTGAGGTATTTTGGCAAAATATTTTGTGTCTGTGTTCAAATGGAATAGATTTTGATGCTTCAAGTCAGTTGCAGTTTGTGTGGGGAAACTTAACCCAAGTAAAAAGGGTGGGAGGGGTGTACCAAAATATCTTCAGGTTTGTAAACTTCACTGTCTTGGCCATGTGATTCCAGCTTAGTTTTTATTCCTCTGAGATGTGTAAGAGAAATGCGATGGACCTTCGTAAACAACTAAAAGGTTTTAAACTCACCGAAAAATGAATGTGTCTTAACTTTTTCTATATTTGGTTCTAAGACAGGAATTCTGAAACACTAAGCCCTTCACAGGATATTTAAGAAACATCATAAGAGGACAATGGTCCTCATTTAAAAAAAAAACAACAACCAAGCAATGATATTTTTCTTATGAAAATCATCTGAGAGATTGGAAACCTGTTAAAATTACACCTGCATGGTAGTGTCAGAGTTATGTATAGATTTGAGGTAGTTAAAATCTATAAATTTTATGGCAGAAAATTTCTGTGAAAATTCTGGATTTTTCAGTTTTGCACTTCATTCCAAAGCACTATTTTTTATTCTTCGTGTAATTTTTGTCCTTAAATAGTTTTTCTGGACAGTTGAATTAGCTGTAGCATTGCCTTTTTTTGCGAAAATAATCTGTACTTTTTTTTCACTAGAAAATAACCTGTATTCATTGTAGATTAGTTATTTTTTTTCAGTTAGTCTGGCATTTATCCACTGTGGTATCTTAACATAGATACCACTTTCTAAAAATAACTCCTGGCAAATTTGAATTGAACATTTTCCCACTGATTTCTGTTACATACTGAAGTCACCTTAGGTATCTGAGAATTTTCAACTTAAGTATAGTTATTTATGATATATTTTGTTTAGCTCTTAGTTTACTTTTTATCATATGTGTGCTATATAATAAACTGTTAATGTAAAGAAAAAAACATGTTGTTTGGAATGCAGCAGCTGTTGTACTATCACGGAGGGATGTATGTGGGTTTTAAATTAATAACAATACTGTTTTGCTGAAGTTCGTTCAGGATTTCAGGTTGGCAAAATGAATGGTAGAACTGGTTTTCTGTGGTGTCTGAGCTGGCACAGCCACTGTGGTATTTTTTTTTTTTTTTCAAAGAAGGCATTGCCAGTAATCACCCCTTGGGGTCTTGTTATTCACCATGGATGTTGTCACCAGGGCCCTCTGTACTCCCTGCCACTGTCACATAAAATCATTTAGTGGATAATCCAAGTTCTTTATGCCAGTTGCCGCAGCTGGGGCAATTTTGCTTCCCTGGTTAGCTAGCTAGCTAGACCTGACCTTGGGGTTTGATGGCTGAGACTTTCTGCTCCCGTGGATGTGGTTAAATATGTGAAAGAATGGGAATGATACATAATCTCTTGGGGGTTTTGTACGCCCCTTCCTGCTCCATCCCCCACTACTTAGGGGGCAAAAATTGGGCCTTGGAGGACATTGCATTTAAAAATGACAACTGTAAAATCAGGAAGAAAGACCTCCTGGAGTGAAGTAATTTAATTTCACAACGTAGCACACTATTCTTTGAAGATTTTTCTGTCAATAGGGAAGTAAAATTTCTTCCAGCTGGCTTTGACTTATTTGGAGGGATGCTGAAAATACTCATTGCTCAACTAACTGTGTATTCCTCGATTTGACAGCTAAGAATAACTATTTACATATTGATGCAAAATACTTAGTTTCAGGGAAATTTTCTCTCCATTTTTATCTAGTTTAGTTCTTGGTGGAAGGAAAATGAAAATTGTGTAAGTGAGCAAGATTTTTAGAGGTTAACTCGATGTGTTTTTGTGGGCCAGAGGTAAATTTGTCCCTCTGCAGGGCACTAATTGTTCTTGGTCTTATGCAGTGGCAACGGGAATCTTCAACTTTACTAGGCTCTGAATTGTAGTCATAATGCTCAAAACCCCATAATAGCCACTTGAACCAGTTCTTCTCATCTTCGAGCACTCCAAATGCCATGCCAACTTATTTAAATAAAGACAAAACAATGGGCCTTGCTCCAGGAGCTGGAATGCCTTTGAAGTTCAGGACCCTGGGCTGTAGGTGCAATTTACATAAACCTCATTATGTAATCTGAATGCAATTTCTCTTCCTGTTTGTTCGATTTATGAAGCTTTGTGTCCAAAGAGAAAGAGATAGTAAGACCTGTAATTAAGATAAGTAGCAGGCCACTTCTTTTCTGAATGTGTGCTCCTGGGAGGAGAGAATGTAGATGCAGCATTAAGGGTAGAACAAAACCTGTGATTCAGGCACCTTCAGTTGATGGGAATAATTCTGACTCTTTTCCTTTGAAAAAGCTGCATGCTTCTTTAAACAATCACTATGCCTAGTTCAAACTATTATTGGCTCTAATATAAATGGTACAGAAAAGCTTGGAAGTCCTTATCAGGAACAATTTTGCTTTTATATACACCATGGAGGAGCTCTAAGTAGCTCTCATCAGTTTTAAAGCTGCTTTGAAAGTTGAAGGTCTCTAAGTGGACAGTGAGTTTTCTGATCAGAATTGTGTACAGTGATGTTTTGTTCTCATTCAAGCATTTGCTTTGTCTTACTTTTGCCACATCCTCTCTAGCCTTTTTCTTACTGCAGATATTGAGTAGGAGCACTGTGTTTGTGCTTAGAGTCCTATAAGCAGCAAAGCTAACCATGTGTGCAATCCACTTGCTTATTAGATGATTGGTCAGCTGAACCAGTGAATCCTTATCGTGAGTTCTTTTATGATTATTGACTCAAGTTCATAGAATTGTTGAAGTTGTAGAAGACCTCCAAAGTCATTGAATGCAACTTTTGATTGAACGCCTCCATGCCAACTGAACAGTAAGTGCCATGTCCTGTTGTTTCTTGGATGCTTCAAGGGATGGTGACTTCACCACCTTCCTGGGCAGGCCGTTCCAGTGCCTGACCACCCTTTCAGTGAAGAAATTCTTCCTGATGTCCAACTTGAGTTTCAACTGGTGCAGCTTGAGGCTGTTTCCTCTTGTCCTGTCACTTGTTGCCTGTAAAAAGGGGCCACTACCCACGTGGCTGCACCCTCCTTTCAGGCAGTTGTAGAGAGTGATGAGGGCCCCCCTGAACATTATTTTCTTCCAGCCTAAACAACCTGAGCTCTCTCAGCTGCTCCTCGTCAGACTTGTGCTTCAGACCCCTCACCAGCTCCTTTGCCCTTCTCTGGACACGCTCCAGGCCCTCAATGTCCTTCTTGCTGTGAGGGGCCCAGAACTGGACACAGGATTTGAGGTGTGGCCTCACCAGTGCCAGGTACAGGGGACAATCCCTCCCCTGCTCCTGCTGGCCACACTGCTGCTGATACAGGCCAGGGTGCCCTTGGCCTTCCTGGCCACCTGGGCACACACTGGCTCGTGTTCAGCTGCTGTCAACCAGCATCCACAACCCCTTTTCCACCTGGCAGCTTTCCAGCCTCTGCCCACAGCTTGTAGCTCTGCGTGGGGTTGTTGTGGCTGAAGTGCAGGACTAGTAAGTGATGGAGGAAGATATTTTTCCTTGCTCTGTGTATTACTTAGTGGGACAGACAGACCTCTAGGGGACATCAGTGAGCAATCATCTTATTTAAGAAACTGATTAGGTTGTCTCAGGCATAATTACATTGTGTCATTGTTGACTTTCTGCATCTATGTCTGTAGATGAAGCTTGCCTGTTGAAATAAAGAAGTTAATGACAAGGTGTTAAGAGTGAAGTGGTGGAACATCTGGAAGATGGCTCGCATGTCTAATGAACTGAAGCTAACAGTTTAGGAGCTCTTGGTTTCTTCTGGTACCATTTTGTGGCCACAAACACTAAAGCATGATAGTTTGCAGGTTGCAAACAGGATATGTCTCAAAGAGAAGTTAATCATATATGTGTGGGAGATGCAATTTAACGTTTCAGAAATACCAACAGGAGTTTGTTGAAAGCTGTGCAGTATGTAATTATACAAAATTATTCCTGAGTTCTAATTCTAATGTACTGTCTTGGTAGAAGCATGGTTGTGTGGATTAAAAATTGATTATTTAGAAGTAGACCTGAGTTTTTATCCTTTCAGAGCAAGCAGTTAACCTTTTTGTCTTGAGTGTCCTAGCTAACAAAAGGACTGACTGAAAATGTTTGAGCTGGGGATGTGTCTTACTTTTTTTTTTTTTTTTTTTGCCGGGGCAGGCAGGTTTATTTCAAGGCATGAAAAACATGTCCTTTCTCTGTAACAATTAAATTAGAACCTATAGTCTGCATGTTTTGTGTGAATAAACAGAAGATTAATGTGATACATTTCAGACTATCAAATACAGAAAGTGTTTCCATTTCATGACTTCCAGAACAATGGTATCATCTGTATAAGCATATTCATGCCTGCCAAGATTAGACTATAGCACTGCTTGGTGTGTGTCTCTTTAATCTCCTTAATCAAATGACAACTTTAATTGCTGCTAATGCGAGAAGAGTACATGAAATTATTTTACTTATTTTGCTTTACTGGTTACATATTGCATGTGTCTCTTGTAAGAAAAATGCTTCAGAGTGCAGCTTTTCGGGATCTTTGTGATAAAAGATCCTAGTTTATTTTGCAACTTGCAGCTTCTTGTAATTGAAACCTAGAATGAAAATATATGGATCAGTATCACTAGATACTATAGTACAGAGACTAAGACAGCTTGTGGCCTGCAGTGGACTAGGTCATATTCTTCTGTGAGTGTCTGAGTAAACATTTCTTTGGATAAAACAGTCTGCCAGAGCCCGAGGTATATTTGGTGTTTAATTTGCAACACTGGGTGGGATGTGATCCTTTGCTCCAGTGCTCTACTGGAGTGTGAGCAGTTTCAGCACCTCTTGCTGCTTCAGTTCTGTGTTAATAGGAGATGTATTTTGAGTTCTAGCAAATAACTGATACTACTTGCTTGCACTGTGGAAATGGGGAATGCAGATTTGTCACCTTAGTTGTGAACAGCACTGTCTTGAGGGTGTCAGCAGATTGCAAAGCAGAGATCAACTGTAGATACTTTCAGCCCAGAACAGGCAGCTAGATACTTCTCACCCTTTTTGCTTTTTTTTTCCCTTCTTTTTTCCTACTTGTTTTTTTTTTGCAATGCTTTTATTTTTCTTCTTTTTCTGTTTTTCCTTTTTGTCTTCCCCCCCCCTCCCCCCCCCTTTTCCTTTTCTTTTCTTTTTCTTTCCCTGCCCCCCTTCCTCCTCCTTTTTCTACTGGAAGTTTTGGACATTCTTGGCTGCATTTACCAACTCAGTCATTTTGTACATTTTGAGTCTTCTTATTGAAGATTTTGAAGGGTTTCTTTTCAATATGCATGTATCAGCAGGCCTCTTTGTGTGTTCCTCATTCTCCTGTGCCTCTATCTGTAAGGCTGTGTATCAAATAGTACCACTGTATTACTTGTGGGAAGAGCATTTGTTCTAGCCTGGCTAACACAGGGCTGCAAAAATAAGTAAGTAAAATTCTCTCCAGAGAGTCACAGCACATGGCTGTAGTAACAAATTCAACAAATTGCTGTCTGTATATGTCAACAATGTAGGATCAGGCAACAATGTAGTCAAAAGAGATAAAAAAACCGGAGCCTTAAAGCAGTTTAAGGTGCACTGTACTTTATATTACAGGAATAAGCATTTGAAAAGTTTTTAGAGCATTTTTGTTTAAATAAAAAATCTTCTGTCACATCTATGTTCTTCATCCAGCAGAGCATGTCTAGAAAATGTAGGATTTTAAAAGGCAATGGTTGTGGTCTGTGTTTCTGTTAAAAGAATTTATAAACTGATGATGAAGTAAAGGAAAAAAAAGCCTGATTTTGCATAGTAAGAATTATGGCTGATGTTAAAAGAGTTCATGCTGGTATAGCCTTTGAACCTAGAATTGGGTGTACTGATTCTTTAGCATTAGACTGACTTGTAAACATTGTTATTATATGCAGCACATTCTTAAAGCTTCTGCTTTTTAGGAATGTGTACAGCACACATAGAGGAGATTCAGCATTTGGCACTGCTCTCATGTTTGTTGTCACCAGATAAGCTAGGCATGATCAACTAGACAAGTTAAATAAAACATGCAGTTAACAACCATTGTCCTTTCTGAATTGTGAAGGAAAGTGCTGCTAGGGTGTATTGTGCAGGGAAAGTCTAGTCTCCTCTTGTAGCCATGAAAACAGTAGGGTTCCTGGGAGGCAGGTCCCAGGAACTCAGTGTTCAGGCTTCTGTCCAGAATAGGATTACATACCAACCATATGAATTTCAGTGGGGCAAGTGCCAGATTCTGCACCTGGAATGTGGGAACCCTGGATGTGCACACAACCTGGGGAAAGAGAGGTTGGAGAGAAGCCTCACAGAAAGAGATCTGGGGATCCTGGTCAATGGCAAGTAGAGTATGAGTCAGCAGTGTGCCTTTGCAGCCAAAAGGGCTTGACAACATCCTGAGGTGCATCAGGCACAGCACCACCAGCCAGCTGAGGGAGGGCATTGTCCTGCTCTGCACTGGTGCAGCCTTGCCTTGAAAATTGTGTGCAGTTTTGTGCACCACAGTATAAGAAAGATTTCAAGCCGTTGGAAAGAGTCCAAAGGAGGGCTACAAAGATGGTGAAGGATCTAGAGGGGAAACCTTGTGAGGAGCGGCTGAGTTCAACTTGGTTTGTTCAGCCTCCTCAGGAGACTGAGGAGGAGACCTCAGCCTCATTGCAGCCTCATTGGAGCTTCCTCCGGAGGAGAAGTTGAGGGCAGGCACTGATCTCCTCTCTGGTGACCAGTAACAGGACCCAAGGGAATGGCATAAAGCTGTGTCAGGGGAGGTTTAGACTGGATGTTAGCACTGTGGTTGGACACTGGAACAGGCTTCCCAGGGAAGTGGTCATGGCATCAGGCCTGCCAGAGTTCAGGAAGTGTTTGGATGTTTTCAGACACGTGGTGTGATTCTTGAGGCTGACGTGTGCCAGGTCAGGAGCTGGACTTCAATGATCCTTGTGGGTCCCTTCCCACTCAGAATATTCTATGGTTCTATGTGTCCTTGTCACTGGTGAACACAGGAACAACTGTAATTTTTGTAGAGGTGAACTGTCCTTTCATCTGTGTTCTTTATTCTGTGAGATTCTTAACCATGTTGCACTTGGAGTTTTTCTTCACATTTTCTTTTCATTTTTCACATTCAGGTTTTACTTTAGCTCATATTCACTAATTTTCATGTACAGCATGTTCTCAGTTAAAAATCCTTTGGACTGTTCTCTGTAGACATGACTATACTGCTTTGCAGTATATAGTTGTCCAAAGATGGTTGGAGACTAATGTCTGGCTTTCGTACCTAATGCAGATGATGTCCATACCAAAACAAATGCTATGGCCTAAAGTCTTTCATGCCCACTGTTTATTTTTATAAACCCACCAACCTTTTTGTAGCAGAAATGTCTGAATATAATGATGTCTTCATCCGTAGCAGGGAAATAGTGCAATACCCTTATTTTCCTACTGAAATATTAGACAAACCTTGTCTTATTCATACATAAACTTCCTGTTCTGTCTTTTTGGATTCTCTTGTGCATTTGCTTCTCCACACTGCAGTTACAGTTGTCCTTTTGGCAGCTGATGCTGAGGAGAATACACCTGGTGGGGTCTGGAGGCAGGCACACCTGTCAGTTTTGCTCTGGATGGGAATATTTCCTTCCCTTCTTGCTAGTGAAAAGCATGGTGGTAGCTGGTTGCATTAGGCCATGCCAGCGTGGCCACTACCCTGAGCATTTCACTGTGATTTCATGAGATGTAGGGCTGTCACCTTTCTGGCAAGGCACAAGGGTGAGGTGCTGCTGTCTCATGTGTACAAGCCTGGGTTCCCAAACTGCAAGCATGGCCAGCTGAACTGTAAAAATGAGTGTGCAGTGCTCTGTGTCGTTTTGATCTTTCCCTCTGTGTGCCATTCTCACCCTATCCATTTTCTCGTGTGTATGTGAGGCTGTTGAGAGATTTGATGAGCCACAGAATCCTCAGTTAGAGGAAGCTGCTCTGACTTTGTCTCCTAATGACCTGTAAGGCAAATTGCTGAGTGCATTTGTTCCTTGGTAGTTATAAAGGAGGGGAAGGTAGTACATGATTGGGGGAAAAAAACCCCAGTTTTTGCATCTCGCTGGTTACTAGTAGCTGTTACTCTTATTAACATGTGTGTTTTGGTTTTTACTGAAGGCACTTGAAGTGAAAAGGAGGGTTTGAATGCTGACGTAGGAGTTCATCCAGTTAGGGGTTTAAGGTGCAGAGATAAATACAGTTGTAGCTTGCTTGCAAGTGTCACGAGTCTCGTGGTGAGTGAAGAGCGAAGGTAAAAACCTGATGTGGCAGAGAAGTGCGGCTTGTCTCAGACTAGCTGGAGAGGACTCTTGCCTGCAGGTAGAGCAGTGCTCTGCCTCCGTCGGCAGCTCTGCTGAATCTGGCAGCGTTGTGGTGGTGACATCACCCTGAGGAGAGGGAGAAGGTTAGGCAGAGTCACTGGGGCTGCTTGTTCTGCGCAGGCACTGGGGAAAGGGTTTCTTTCGTATGCTGTCTAATAGATTCAGCCTTTTATTTTATAATATAATTAAATAACCAAGCCTTTGTGAGGCTCCTGAATTCCTTTAATTTAGCGGCAGCACAGAAGCTGAATTCAGAGTATTCATGGGCCTGTACTATCTCCCTGACTACTTGCCAGGTCTATTCATGCTGTTCTGAGTGCAGGAAGTTCTCACATTCATTCAGGGTTGGGGGGCTGGGAGTGGAAGGCGTTGTGTGGTTGGCTTTTTTTTTTTTTTTTTGTAAGCAAGGGAAATGGTTATAAGGAAAATTCTTCAGAAATTCCCTGGGACCAGTTTACCAACTGTTAATCTGTGAGTAAATAATGGGAACAGTTTATACACTTGGCAGCTCTTGAGAAAGAGCAAAGAATCATGAGAAGTTCACAGTCCACAGCCCCAAGATAGCCGAATCCTTTGGTATGTTCGGATTTGTCTGAACAGGGAGAGATTGGTACTTTTTTGCTAGTACATGTAATCTTAGATATTCTGAAGTGCTGAGTTTGATGAGGAGAACTTTATGCTGGCGTGTGGTAGCTGGCTGCTTACATTTAACTTGCTCAAGTTTAAAATAATTCTTTTTCTATTTGAGTTTTAGGGCTCTAGCCAATATGTTTGTCATCCATGGACTGTTACTAATGCTTTCTCAAGGAGGGTGTATTTGCTGCCTGGTGAGAAGAAAGCTGATAACCGTGGCTTTCCTTTGGTTTGGGGAAGGGGAGAGAGAGAGGGGACAAGAAGGTGAAAGAAAACTGAGAAAATAATTACTAAATCAAAGCTAGTAGTCAAAACTACAAAATGCTCTGCAAACTTAAACATTCATTTCACTTCTCAGGAGCTGTCTCACGTCTCTGATCTGTGGTATCTAATCTTTATAGCTAGATAGCATGGTGATAGACATTACTGACACATGTAAAGGGCATTGGAAAAGGGAAAGTGACATATTGGTGTGGGTTTTCTGCTGCTACAGCTGAAGCATCGAGGAAAGCACACAGCTATCCAGGATAAGTATAGCAGGATTTGGGCAAGTTGCCATTTTCACCAAAACAAGCAGAATTGAGGTGATACAGGCTCTCCTGGTATTTGCTTGTTAACATGTCTCTGGATTGTCTTGCAAAATGGAGAGAGAAGTGCTTGATGGAACAGTGGATATACACGATTTGGTACCTGACTGGCAAAAATGTCCATATATTAAAAGCTTTTTCTGTAGGCAGGGTGCGCTACATCTAACATGTTTCATCTGGAAACTGAATTGGAGGTGGGGAACCCAAAGTTTGTGTGTCTGGCTCATAGCATGTGGCGGAGTATGCATTTTCGTGCTGGGGTATAAAACATGCAAGCCAATGTACCCTTAAAAATAATGTTTTAAACTTGGATTACCTTAAAGCTAAGTAATCACCTTTATAAGGTTCCACCTTTATTGGGATCCTGGCCTGTGTAGGACTTGAAGATTGCTCTGCTGTGAGACTTAATTTGAAACTCTAATGATTTTGTAGGACAGTTTCCTTTCTCCTGAAAACTGTAATGTGTTTTTTGAGTTTCATTCTGTTCCTTTGTAGTTTCTGTAAGGAAAAGCATTGTGCTTGTACTCTGTCAGTGAGTATTTAGGTGGTTTTTGTTCTTTTCTCTTTCCGTGCTCCAGCTTGGAAGTTTTAGAGATCGGTCTGAATTACTTTTCATGCGATTGAAAGTCTTGTGAATGAAGTAGTTTTCCCAAGGCATCACTGGTTCTTGATCATGGTGTTTAAGAACATTTACACACGTGCAACTGAGAAAGTAATGCCAAATGTCTGGATTGTTCTAGAAGAAAAACAAGGAAGCAAGGAGTGAAAAATTGTTGCTGGTAGATAGTCTCTTCATATTGCTTCCCCCCCAACTTTCGAATTATGAGTTTTGAGTCCTGTTTTCTATTATAAATACTGGTGCTGAATATCTATGGCAGCTTTCCTTTTAGAACAGCTTACCATTTTAAGCACTAAAAGTACTGTGGTGGCTTTACTTTTTACAGCTTTATATTAAAAACCTTCTGCTTGCCTGTATAAATTTACACATGATGTATAAGGTTTTAATCTCTTCAAAGTTAGAAGGTCACTCACTCCCTAAACTTCCTTTGTGAACCCAATTTCATAACAAGACTAAAAAGTGCATGCAAGCACAGATTTGCTTCAAGATTGGTTTTCTGGTATTTTTTCAACACCTTGTGAAAGTCTTCAGCAAAATGAAGATAAATAGCTTCAGCTATTCCACACATTCTTGAGTACTGGAGGAGGGGAGTGTGTCAGTTGAGGGGAGGTTTACAAGTAAAACTCTTGTTGCCAGGCAGCCCAAGCAGTGCGTTGGCATCACTTGGAAATAAGTGCAAAATATGGGTTGCTGTTGGAGCAGAGTGGACAATGGAGATAAAGAGAGTGTGAAGAGAAACTTCACTGGTTTGAAATTTGTTTCACCTTCCAGAATACAGGATATTAAAGTTAAGGTAACTGTCTTTGAAAGTCTGACAGTACTGTGAGTAAGAGGAGAGCTGGGCTACACAAAGTGTAATTCCTGTCCTTTTTTAATTATTATAGCATGTTCTAGTGAGTTAATGATTGCCGTTACAAAATGGGGTGTTGGAACGTGTAGTAATGCTATTGCTCCTCCTAGCTGTTAGCGTTGTGAGTAGATGAATGCTCAAGAGCTGCTTGTTCTGTTGTAATGCCAAGTCTTTTTGTTTAGCTTCTGGCTTATATAAGCAAATTGAGCACTTGCTACAAGATGCGTTGTGCAAAATACTACCACCTGAAAGTACCAGTCTCCATAGGATTGTGTTGTTCCCTCTCCTTTATAATCTGGTATTGGGGACCATCACACAGGTAAAGTAGGAGTCAAAGGATTAGTACAGTGTGGATGAGCTTTATATATGAAAACCATCTTGGTTTTCATTGAAAGCCACTTGTTGTGTGTCTCCTTTCCCCACCATCAGTGGTGTAGGATTTACTCTGTTGAAACATATGCCTTTGTAAGATTAAATTTGTCAGTGTGTGTGTGTTTAGCAGAATGTTGTAAGATAGTAATTAATGCTGTAGCCATCATGTGAATGGAAAATATTTCTGCAAACATGTCTATGTATCTAGATACTTAAGAGGATAAAATTAGGCTTTGGAATTTCCCTTTGGTCCTGTTTGACTTAGCTAGCTCTTAGACGTTTTATTATGGTGATAATAGTTATCTGTCATTGTTTCACTTTTAATGTCAACACTGCACTGTCTTTTGCAAGAGCATAATGTGCAAACTAGTAGCAAACCTAGGGCAAATCAGGACAGTCAGAGGTTGTTATGTTCTGTCACCTGGCAAGCTTCTGTCCTTTTTTGCAGTTTCCTTGCAAGTTTAAAAACTGTTCTAGGCACTGTGTAGCACCTTTCTTGAAAATATTTTAGTTTTTCTGCTTTAAACCCTTGAAGTTGGAAAGTACAGGCATATATTAATTCGCAGGTCTTCAGTGTTTGCATTTTATGATGACTGTAAAAGACACTGGTTTAGCTGAGACTCTAAATTCCTCTAGGATTCTTATGTCTATACAAGATAAAACTGTATAATCTTACTGATACAACAGTACCGTGTTCTTCTTTTGGCTCTCATATTTTTGTGAGGAAAAAAAATCTGTGAAGGCAACTCTAGTGGATACACTATGTTGTCTGCTTTTATTTTTTTTAAAATTGTTTTACTTTTTCTTAAGTATTTTGAGATGAAAAATTGTTTAGAAGGGCTTTGGGCAAGATGGCAAGCTTTGTGGCATGTGGTCCTTTCCCCTCTGTATTCCTGATAGTGGTGAGAAACATTTTAGCATACACACTTCTTCCGTAGTTTTGATCTTGAAACTACCAGGGGAAATGGTGAATTACTTCTTTCCTCTCCCCTTTCATTTCCGTAGCACACCCAGAAACCCCTGGCTTTTTGTCCTTCTATTGGGAGTTCTCTCTTGGAAGCTGGATGCTTGCAAGGTGGAGATCTTTCTTCTGTGGTGTGACTCTAACATTATGGAAAGTCACAAGATCAGCAACCTTTTGGTTTCTGCAGTGTGTGGGTGGGCACTTTCTTCTGAGGAAACCTTCCAACAATTTGGCTGGGCATGATGCTGTGCTGTCATACCATGATCTAAAGTAGTCAAGCACTCTTACATTTTAAGTGACCGGACAGTCCAGAACTGCATTTGGATTGTGAGTACCAAAACAGATGTTTCATGTGGCCCTGATGTTGGAGCATATAATAGCTTGCATTAGCAAATTGCTGGGATAAATAATCCAAAAGTTCAGTTGCCACAAATCCCTTGTTTTCCTGTTAACTTGTAATCCAGTTGCAAGAAATCATTGGAGTGCTTTTCCAGAAATCTAATTTGCTGGGGAATCAAGTTGTTGCTTGAAGGACTCAGCTCTTCTTTTTTGTTCACTTCTCCATGGAAAAAAAAAATCCAGAATTTGAAGATTCTAAATGTAGATTCTATACAAAAAAATGGAGGGGCTGGCAGGGGTTTGAAAGGCAGAAATTATTTTTGGTCCTTAATAAAGCATAAAGAATATAAGTTGTCTTTTAACATCTTTAGCTTTTAAACTTTATTTCAGCCTGGCTTCATAACAGGGCAGGTAAACAAAATCAATCATGTTGCTCTAATTTTTGTGCACTTTAAACATTAATCAGACTTAATAGTGTTGCTTCCAAGCTCAGATGCAGTTATCTAGATGACTGAGATTAAAATTTGTGATTTTTGGAGTTTTACCTCAGCTTTTTTTTTGGCCGTGTATACTTTCTACTGCAGAAAAAAAAATGCGGTCATGGGCAAGGGTGGTGTTGTTGTTGTGGCTTTAGGCACAGGCAGTGGGGCATGCAGAGAGCAAATACAGAATTCCCCGGGGGGGGGGGGGGGGGGCAGTACAGAGTGCTCTGCCAACTCTCTGCCCTATTGCCTGATAAAAATTACTAATTATTAATTAGTGTGGAAGAACGGATAATCCTTTTTTTTTTTTTTTAATAAAGCAGATTTGATTGCAGCAAGGGAAAGGTTCTCGATTGGTGGTTTATAATGTACTGTCCTGAACCACTGTTTTTGGAGGCTCTGGGGAGTCAGTCACTGCTTGTGCAGCTTCAGGCAGCTCTGACCCTTGAGTGCCAAAGGGCTGGTCTGGGCTGAATGAAAATGAAATCTGTTTCCTTTCAAGAGATTTCTGTACTGAAGAGAGCACTCTATTACATTTCTTCTAGAAAGCTTCTTGAAGCAGCCACTTTGGAATGTCATGGGTTTAGGTGGGGCTTTGTGCTCAACTCTAATGAATGTGCATTAAAAGAACACCTGTCTTGTCCTTACTAGGCTGCTGGGCATGGTTAAGTAGAATGTATGTTGTCTGTGCCTTGAAAGGATAGTTTCTGTTTTCTGTCTCTTCTAGCCCATAGAAATGAGTGGAAATGGGTTAAAACTTTTGAAAGGGGGAATCTTGCTTTGGCTGAATGGGTAGGTGTATTTAGCCATGCTGGCTTGGTTTTTACTGTGGTGTGTGTAACATTTCTGTGCTCTGTTAGCTTAGTCTCTTTTACTCCTCCCTGTGTAGCAATATGCAGTACTTTTTTTCAAGATTGGCTAATCTTTATAATGGATGAATTTTCTTTTGATGAGTCTTTTTTTTTGTTTTAATTTCTTACCTTCAGTTGCAGTAACAAGACCTTGCTTTGACATCACCCAGAAATGATGCCTTTTGAGCTTGCTGCAGTTTCCATGGGCCTAATGCTGCTCACTAGGACATGCCACTTTCAGGGCTGCCTTCCATAGACAAGTTCTTCCTCCCTAATGTCTGTAAGACAGTGAGTCTGAAAAACATGGTTGTGGGGTCACATCTGTACCTTTCAGGAGGCAGCGCTTCTTACCATCTCCTTTTTGCCTTATTGGCACTTGGGGGCTACAGAAAATTCTCAAGATAAAAGAATGTGTCAGTACCATTTATTTACCTGTGTCTCTGGGCATCTTTTGTACATCTGAACAAGGAGTAGTGCTGTCTAGCTGTGCACTCCTCTGTGTGGGCATTTTGTTTTTAGAAAGGTTTGGTGAAATGGTCACTGCAAAATCAAAATCAGAAGGTACTGATGTGACATTGTTTTTATAACATCTTAAAAGCCTGCTTTTTGAAGTATCTAAAATAAGGAGTTTGCCTGTATCTCTAACATTTGTTGAATTCTCACAGACTTCTAACTTAAACCTTCTTAAAAATAAAAGTGTAAATATTTACATACCTTTTTCAGTGAGCGTCCTCCCACAACTCCTGCTGCAGACCATCCAATCCACCTGTTACAGGATATGGTTAGTAATATGTTGAACCTCTGCTGTTATTCTATATTAAGTATGATAATAATGTAATTTTAGCACTAATAAATCAAAAACTTGAAACTTTGGTCTTTTTTACCTTTGTTTATTTTGATGTCTGGATGCAGAAAAAAAAGACAAGTTGTGTGCAGTTCAATGACAGAGTTTTGTAGGGATACAGAGGGATAAAGCAAGTACACAAAATCCGCAGTGTCTTGTTATTTGAAGTTTGAGACTTCCTGTCAATTAAGCTTTTTTGTATAGGAATCAAAAACTTCTTTTCCAAACCAAGGGGAACTGCATCAGTATGATAGGTAAAAGCAACTTGTCTTCCTATTTTTAAGAAACAAAGGGGAAATGGATCTTCTTTCATTTTCCCTAACTGGTGCTGGGCTATCAGCTTGCAGAGATTTGCTAATTGTGTAATTGGTGTTTTGAATTATGCTTAACTCTGCAGAAAGCTTTCTTACTGTAGAGTACTTTATGTTGTGTTACAGCTAAAGAAAACATTTTCAAAGCTTACAAATGACTAGTAAAAATTGTCCACCAGTGATGTGGAAGAATTTGAAATCAAGAAGACTGCACTTTTGAACACAAAAATTGAAGGTTAAGCCTGGATGCCCTAACTTGCATAACTTTTAAAGACTTAAGCTGCAGGCATAAACAAAACAGTCCATCCAAAGTAGCACTTGGTGCAGATTAGAGAATTGCTGGAGGGTAATTTGCACAGTAGTGGTAGTATCATGTTGACAGGTCACTGGCATCCCCTGTATCCAGAGGTCAGTAGGAAGGATTCAAAAGTAGGAGAAATTAGTGGGATAACACCGTGAAAATGGGACGATGTTAGGAGGTTGATTACAACTGAATGTTTTGTACTGGTACTTTGTTTTTTCTCCACTCAGTTTCTCCACTGTGCAGGTGGCCAAAATCTTTGGAGGGAAGTCCTTTTGCTTTGTGGAGCGTATTTGTTTTTCCTGGGAGACCTTTTGAGGAAAAAGGTACTTGTGGCCTGCCTTGCTGACAAAGCAAGCAGAGCACCAGATAGAAAACTGCAGTGGGAAGAAGTAATCTCTTAGATCTTTTGGAGCTCCATATTTCTTCTCGGTGTCTGGTATTTGTGACATGGGGGGGTGATTAAAAGAGCCTTATTTTGGGCAGTATTGCCTTGCCAAGGTTTGTCTAAAACTGATTGGCTTGCATAAGCTGACCAGTTACTGAGTAAGCTGTCAATTACTAACTAGTGTTGCCATATGGAATAGGTATGAACCCTGTTTGCAGCAGTTCTGTTGACATGCATGTGAAATGCCCGCACAGAGAGTTGACTTCCAGAGTAGAACATGTTGGCTGTAAAATACATATTTTAAAACAGAAACGATTGGTAGTTGTACTAATCAGATGTGCTTGCTTATATTTAAGGCAGACATATTATGAGAGATTTCAAGGTCTTCTCTCTTTCTGCATTGTAGTGGTACTTACGCAAGCAGTTCTGGGTATGCTCTGTGCTTGTGTGTTCTCTCAGAATCACAGCTAGACAACAGCCTACTTGGCTAACAGGGTAGCTTGGGCAGCTGTTTTTTAATGAGAGGATTGTGTATGTTCAGGTAGTGTTTTGGAAGAGGCTGGGTTTGTTTGTTTGAATTTCTGGAACAAAGTTTTATTGCCTTCCTTGAAAATCACCTTCAGATTATCGCCAAAATTAATTGATGGCTGTTACCTGTTCTTATGCTAAGATTTTAATGTTAAGAGAGAAACGTGTTTAAGCATAAAGATGGGTTGGGGGAGGGGGAAAGAAAAAGGGATGCATGTGTTACCTTGTCCCTTTTTTCTCACTGGTTTCTGTGATGAGCACTGTTTCTAGAAGGAAGCGCTCCCCTAAGGCTATATTAAGGTGTTCATGTATAATGGGAAAAGAAACGTGCATTGTACTGATCCCCTCAAAAGTACAGCGTATACTGGAGTTCCATGTTCTTCTCCTTCAGTGTAGGTGCCTATCATAGAAAAGGACTTTTTCAAGTAATTGAGAATGGAATTTACAAAGTTGGTGTTGAGGTGACTCTATATGCTACTGAAATGGAGTTTGGGGAGGATTTGATCTACACGTAAATGCTTGGGGTTGCATACAATCCAAAACTCAGTGCTTTCATCCTGTCTAACAGAAGGTTGTTTCAGCCATCTCTGAACTGAAGTGTAAGGAAAATAAATGTGATTTGGCTCCGTAAATGAACATTTTTGAGGGGTATGTCTATCTCAAGGGTCCTCAACTACTTCTTGTAATGAGATTTTCAGAATTTGCCTTGGAGACAAATGAGATGTACAGGGAGAAAAGGAGACATTAGTCTGTGCATATTATACTCTTTCATAGATGCTTAGTATCATCTCTCAGTGCTGCACCACTTCTTAGCAGTTAAGATCCTTCTTATTTAAAACCATGGTTTTGAAGTTTTTTCTCCCAGAGAAGAAATGAATGTGACGTTTTTCTGCTGTCAGTGGGATGAGTTCTACCCCATTAAATATAGCTTTAGAGGTGTCTGCCAGGGTGTTCCTCCTACAGCCTTCTTGAATAAGCCAGAGTCTGCTTTCATGTATTTGAGTACCTACTCTGCTCCTCTGCTTCCTCTCTCCCATCAGGATCTTGAGCTCTGGTGTCTCATGGTCACCACAAGCACAGTTGCTTTTGACTGCTGTAAGCCCAGTCAGCTGCTCTTTAGTCAATAACAGATCAGGCTGTAAAGGATAGGAAAATGTGTATTAAAACTTCCTTGACTGAACCTGGAAAGTCAGATTTTATATCTGAGTTCTTTTGTGGGTGTTTCCAGTATCCCTGCTAGAAGAAACGGCTCTGAAAGCATTTAAATATCAGATTTGCTCATTTTAACTTACAGTTACTGTAATAGATTTACCACCTGCATTTAATAGTTCACTTCTTCTCTGTTTCTTTTTGCCATAATTACAGGAAATAATTGGTGACTAATTTCATGTTTTACTTTTCTCTCCCTTGTCACCCAGTGTAGTTTTGGTTTCTTGTACAGTGTCCTAGGACATTGAAGTATACCAGAACAGTGCTAGGAGGGAAAATTGGGTGATTTTCTGAAATGGAGGGGGGAAAATTTGTAGCCCCCTGCCACACTATACATCTTAGAATGGGTGAAGTAATGTGTGTATATATCTTTACCTATGGAGGAGCAAAAATACAAGTGTAAAATGCAATGTTAAAATCTGGTAATTTTGGTTGCCTTACTAAATGCTTAGGTCTCTGACCTTTTTGAGTCACCCAGGAACACATAATTCTTATGTTGGTGCAGAAGACAGCCTTTTATGATAAGTAAGTTATGTAGATAATGGGGAGCTTGGAATACTTTGGATGTTAGACTTCAGGGAGAGGTACCTAGAGTCCTCTTCTGTAGGAAAAGAGGGAAAAGGCTCAGTTTTATAAATACTGCTATAGGTATTAATGAGACTTTACGTAGTTTCTGGATTTTGTTTTATTCCATGATTTGTCTAGTTTAGTTTATCTTTTTTATTCAAGTATCTTCTGTCTGTAATGGCAGGTATCTCACAGTAAACCAGTTCAAATGAGACTCTTGAATTTTTGTTTAAAGGTCCAATAAAGTGAAATACATTTTACTGTCATTTTATTTTATTTTATTATTATTATTATTATTTTTTTTTTTTTATTGCTGAACTCACTTGGTGCTTAAAATGTTAGCCTTTGTTACCCATGTGACAGAACAGGTGCATTTTCAGGGCTATTGGCTCAGGAGGAGACCCAGTTTCCAGCTGGGTTCTAGATTTCTGTTACATTCATAAAACATTGTTTTGAGTGGGACAAAACTAATTGGTGGGTGAGTGATGACTTTTGCCAGCTGAAGGGATGAATCCACTCATGAGACTGCATGAAAAACTCAAGAGCTGGAAAGAAGTAAATTGTTCTAATCAAAGGTTGCATAGGAGGTGGAGGCACTGCACAGCAAGAACCAATGGGTGTGGTACTTGGGTTTTTGAAGATAGACTTCTCACAATGAGCTGTGTCTGTATGGAAGCTGGCTGAATATAGTGCAGGAAGAATTGGAGGCAGAATTAGACCAGACTGTTGAGGCTTTTCCAAGAATAGAAAGCAAGGAGAGTACCATTTTTATGTGTGGAGCTTGGGGAAAATGGGATGCTGGATTAAACAGCTCTAGCTCAGAGGTGTTGTTAGAGTTCTAAGAACTTGTCAGTGGTGGGTCTTTTACTCAGATTTATATGTGTAAAGGCTATCTAATAATAAACAGTAAGCTCATAACTTAAATTATGAAAGCCGCATGTTAGTGAGAAAAAGATCTTTCCAGGTTTCTAATGTTTATATTGCTGAATTGGAAATTAGGTCTCTTGTGAATTAGAAGCTAAGATTCATTAGCAACCCTGCATGGAAATATATTTTCTTGTCCAAATTAGTACATTTGTGTGCAAAATTGCTTTCAAGCTGTTTTAAGCAAAGCTTTCTATGTCAGTGGATTAATTTCTTGATATTTTTAGAATATGGTGTTTTGCCTTTAAAATACATTAACTATTTCAGAATTGAAGAACAAGTATCCCAGGGAGTTTTGAAATAACTTTGTGGAACATTGGCAAACCTTGTAAAAGTATTCTGCTGCTTTTGCAGCAATAATTTGAACTTGCAAGGCTCGTTGTCCAGCTCGTGGCTGTTGTAGGTCCGCTCCTTTTCTGCAGCTGTTTCATTGAAGTAAGGGAGTTGAGAGGTATGCTGTGAGTCATTTGTATTAAAGTCCACTACACCTTATCTTTTGCAGTATCTCCTGTAGACTTTTTTCTTCATTTTTATTGCTTAAAAATAAAAACAGGAGAAGGAGTTTAATAGCAGAATCTTCAACTGTATGATCTAGAAAAGTAACTTTGCATTCTTACAGAAAGCAGTACATATTATATGACTTCTCTAGATGACCCTGTCCATGTAGTTTAAATACATAAGATTAGTAGGGAATTACCTTTTATTTTGATTTTCAGTTATATAAATAATATCCTTGTTAGAAATGGAGGCTAAATTTCCTCCAATTGGAGGTGTGGATTGGGATTTACTTCCAAGTTCTCTTTGTTTTGTCTTGCAAATGTTATGCATATTCTTTAAAACAGCTTATACAACTTGTATTAAGAGGCTTTTCAATCTTTATAAGGACAGGTTTAAGATTTATCTTACCTTGGATAGTACGAATAAACACACTGTCTTCTGTAAGCAATGGTAAATACATCTTGGATAAACCAGTTGTGTTCATTAGTTTGCAGAACTGGGTATTCATTTTGATAGAGATGACACTGGCTTTATTTAATAGTTTTGAGGGTAATGATATTTAATCTAATTACAGGTGAATTCAGTCTATTTATGAAAAAACTCAAAACATACCCAACACTTGAATATTCATAGGTTGAAGTACTTGTGTGCCTGCTTTTTCTAGCTAAAAAGTTGCCCAAAAATATGCCTACCTGTATCTGCTTGCAGTATGTGAAGCTTATTTCCCATCTCTGGGATGATGCCTGAAAACACTCTAAGATTGGTGCTAACTGACTTCTGTGACTAAACAAAAATTGATTTTAATTGTGGTGCATAACTGAGTGCGGAAATCTGTCTTCAGTATGGCTTTTTATTTCCTGACTAAGGCAACCTATGTATCCTATTTGAAGAAGTATAGAAGACTGGCTCCTTTTCAATGCCTTATTGCAGTGGTTTTGTTCAATTTGTATCTGTATTCCAAAGTAATGAGCCAATATTGCAGCAAACATGGAGGATTAATAGCTAAAATACTATAAATCCATTGACCATACAGAATTAATACTTTTCTTTATACACTTAATTAAAATCTTTCTTTTAAATGTGATTCTAATGTCGGAGATGATGATTGTTCCCTGCTAATTTCCTTAATGCCTTAGGAAAGGCTTAGATGGCAATTTTATCTGATGCTGCCCTTAACATAAATTACTCCATCTTGGTATAAACGTAAAAATAGGGAGTCCTGGCTGCCAGGCCCTGCTGGATTAAAACCTGTATGCATTTCATGGGTTTGTAAGCTGAGGAGTTTTCAGGAAGCACAGAAATTGAATAGAAGTGGTGTTATTTATTTAAAAGAGAGGGGTAAACAATATTTTGAAGGTGCCATTGTGCAAATTTTTAAGCTCTTGAGAGAATACTTAAGCCTTTCTGTTTAGTGTTGAACATAATTGATTCACCTTCTCATTGCGCAGAACATAACTCAATTATGGTAGGAGCAAACATTGTCTCCAGGGATGTAAGCTTGAGTGGATATGTGAGATCCTGGCCTCCATCCAGCAAATGATGCCATTACTTCTCTTTCTTCTGGTGCTTAAAATCTTATACCAGAATCCCTCTGTGGAAATGAATACAGTCAGAGCAGAGGGTGAACTGAAGTGTTGTCTATTCAGTTTTAGATACCTCGATAAGGCATTGCTGTCAGTTTAAAAAGCAAGATGGAAACTTGTTTTTATTTGTGCTCTTTCAGGATGCTTGCTTACTTCTGTTGGGTAAGCAGAGAGTTAAGGGTATTTTTTTTGTGGCAGTTTTTTTTGCGTTTGAGTTCTGTTTCATTTTTCTGTAAGAACTGTTTTGGGACCTCTTCTAAATTACTCGTGATCTATATGTATTTGACATATTTACAAGAATGGGTTTGTTGCAAGACTCCAGTAATGAACGTGGTATTCTCTCTTGTTTTAGCACTTCAGCTGCAGGTCTGTGAGGGTTTTGTTTGGGTATTTCATTGTTGTTAATTCCTAGTAGGAACTAAGTTTGAGATTTTTGACTTGAGAATGCAAGTTTTGAGGCTTGTTTCAGAAAGACTTGTGAGTCTCTTAAGCAGAACAGTTACTGTCCTGTTCCCCAGTATTCTGTTGTGGCTCTTAGTCAATTTTATCTGCTGAAACCGGCAGGATGGCAGAAGGATGACATAAAGGAAACACAGGCTGCAACAGACATTTTGGGTTTTCTTTCTTGAGAAATCCAAAGCAGAGATCATGATGTAACTTAGGTCAGAAGGGATTTCTCTGTCTCAGCTGGCATCACTTCCAACTCAGAGCTGGTCAGGTCTGGTTAGATCAGGTTATTCAAGGTTTTACTTGGTGAAGTTTGGAATTACTTCAATGGAAATGGGCAACCTGCAGTTGAGCTTTGTACCACTGATTACAAGCCTTGAACCTGGTGTTATTGTCCACTTAGCTCATATCACTAACTGAGGATGCTACGGGGGACCAAGCAAATGGTGTTGCAAAAACGGCAGTGAGAAATATGCCCAGCTTTTCCTTTGCCTGTACACATGCCTACTTGTGTCCCTTGAATATAGTCAGGTTGATTGAGTGCAGTCTAAGCTCATCCCAGTCACATCCTTGTTGTTCAGGTTCCCAGAAATGGCTTCCAGGAGGAAGTTGTGACTTTGTGACTGCTTGCGCTGACAGACTCCAGGTGTTGTTTCTTACAGAGGGACATGCTGTTTGCCACCCAAAGAGGATGGTGGGGCTGATAGCCTCTGTTCCAACCACTGTGTCTGTGATCTTAATTCAGTGTGATTGGCAGTGAACCTGGGACTGGTTACGGCAGCTGGTCCTGCTGGCACCTGGAAGTTCTGAAAATCTGTACTTTCTAGCCTACAGGTCTGAGCTTTATTTCACATGTGGCTCCTTACTCAGACTTTTTAGGCTCTGTTTTTTCTCTGAGAAATGACTTCAAAGCAGTAGTCTTGTCTTGAGCATCTCATTTTAATGGTTTTTTTGGTTCACTAAGATAAACCTTGTATGGATTTAGTAGTGAACCATAGTTCTCTCGTAAAACTTCAGGAGCTGAATTATTGTTAAATACAGAAGTAGTTTGTTTTGGACCTGCAATAAAACTTAGAGAGTATCTATATACTACTGCAAATGCTAGCTTCTACTGGAAATACATAATGGAAATTGTACCTGTTTTTAGGAGGTTTTAGTAAGAGCTGTAGCTGCAGGTCATTTGGCTCTAAGTGTATTTCTTCATAGGAAGAGGTGAAATACAGACAATTGTCTCCTGAAGCTATGGGTGTTCTCTGTCAGGAGGTTGCCAAGCAAGAGAGTTCTAAGATCTTGGAATTTTTGGTGGAAGGAAAACTTTGACTGGAAAAGTCTGGCCTCTATTTAAATGTTTTCAGTGTTAAAATGTAGTAATTATCTGTTATTGGTGCCATTGTATGGCCATCTATTGAAAAGTACAAGCACTGGAAAGGGAAATAGAATTGTTACATCTTGTGCCTGAGCTGAAACTTTTGAGATGGAGAAATTAGCCTTGACGAAGGAGGTACTGTGATTATTCAGGATTTGTAAGCTTGCCTTAACTTGTGTTTGTATTTCTGGCAGTTTGGAAAAATTGGTTTGCCTTCGTGAATGTACTTCTGGCTTCAGGGGTCAAACTTTCGAAACTGAGCATGAGTAACTTGAACAGTGCTTGTTTAGTCTATTTGTGCTGCTACGGTTGAGTTTATAATTACATGTTCAATCCAGTGTGCCCTTCTGGAAAAGTATGTGTTTGCTGTTCTGCACGAGTCCAAACAAGTATTTGTATTCAGCTAATTGCATTCCTTCAGCCAATGTGCAGTCTTTAAAAATTTGAGACTTAAATATACTTAACACAGTAAATTAAGTAGCACAGTTAGTCTCCTCATTTGGAACAGAATATATTTAGAAATAATGTTTATAAGTGTTTTACACGTATTTCTGTAATAGAGGAAAGGTGAAGTATGTACTGATGTTATTTGAATTTCTTACTGTCTCTTGGTGGAAGGTTACTCAGGGCTGTAGTAGAATAGCTTCTGACATCCTGTTACTTCTGTTGTCCTCTGAAGATGGGACAGAAGTCTTCAAAGCATGGGATAGATGCTGCTTTTTCTATTTCCTGTGCAGTGTCAGTGTTGTTGTCCTACTCTCCGCTGCAGAAGGTAAGGGCGTGCAAGTAAGGAGGGAACTGGGAGCTCACACCAGTCTGACTAGTATTTTTCAGTCATGTTTTTAACGCAAACAAGATAGCTTTTAAAATGCTACATCTTGTTTCAGAAGATGGAGTCTGATTTTTCTAAAACCTGCCTTGCAGTGTGGAATAACTGTTTTCTCAATCTGAGTCCTTATGTGGGAAAATTTGGTGGTGGTTGTAAAATAAAGAGGACATTGAGGCAGGATTTGTTTGACTGTGTTAAAGTTTCTGATTTACAAAAGTCTAAATCAGCACCGGTCTAGGATGTATGGGATGGGGGGTGGAAAGGAATCTGGACTTCTCACCTGGGTAAGATGTGGGAAGTTAATAGCTTGTGCTTCTTAAAATTTGAAAGCTTCAATGTGGAGAAACTTATGAGACACCCCCCGGCAGAAAAAAATGTAAATACAGGCATAGACACCTTAATTCTGTTGGTCATGGACTTTGTGATTTCATAACATGGTTTCTGATGTTAAACACATACGGATGCTCTTCCTCTTCAGAAAGCCTGTGGTGCTGCTGTGTAAGATGCAACTTTCCTTCCTAGCAGTAGACTACAATGATTTAAATATTTTTCTGCTGCTTATTCTCTGATCAGCTACACCTAATGCTTCTAGATGAAGCTTGGATAAATGTATGCTCAATTAATAGATTACTGGGTGGTTAAATTGTGAGTTGTGGGCTAGGCCTTAGTTCTGGTGCTTGCTTGGTTTTTCACCTCTAATTTCTTAAAGTTAGTACTTCTGAGTTGTCTTGAGCATTTTTTGTGCTGTTCTGTGTGTGATAGGCTTAGATAAATGCTAAATTGTAGTGCTGATGGTAACAAACAGCTATTGTACTCTGCTCTCCAGAATGAATGTCTGCTGTGTTCTGTAATTACTCTGGGGTAGAAGAGGACACTTGAGTTCTTAAACTAAGCTATTTTCTGCTGCTGTCCTGGGTAGCAGTCATCCAGGCTGTAGAGAGCGCTTGTGCTGTCACTTCATGCAGAAGAGTATGATACTGGTTCATTCCAGTCTGCTCTTCCCACTTTGTCTAGCCAGAGTCCTTCAAGTAATGGGAGCTCATGCAAGTTTGTTTTATTGTTGGTTTTGAGAAGGTGTGTGAAGTGAAAAATGGTGTGTAACATTACCAGTAAGAAAGCTGTATTTTAACTCCTTCTGTGGCTGGGACTGACTGGACATGTATTCCTCTCTGAATGATTCTGTCCCTGTGTCCCCAGTGTGTGGTTTCATGTGGAAGAGTTCTGTGTTGGGACAGTTGAACATCCAGACTTTGAGCTCCCAATCATCAGAGGATGTTGCTAGTCACTTTTTTGCTCAGTAACTGGGCAACATCGTGAGGGATCTGTCTTCCCAGAAGCAGTTGTGATGTTCAGTCCATTCTTTGGTACCTTAAATCTTGGCCATTCATTTGTGTAGTACTTGGAGCTGCAAGATAGAATGTGGTGTGGGGAAAGGGGAGAATAGTTCTTGATGGTATCTGCAACCGTGATATGAAAGGTGGGAATTTGGGTTTCTCTGCTTTGCTTCTGTGGTTTTCTTCCTGAGTTGTTACTCCATGCAAGAACTAATGGGCATTCATATGGATGACGGATGCCTTACACAGACCAAAATGAATATTTCATCACACCTCCCAAAAGATAATGTGTAGTCTTGTAAACAGCTTTTTTAAAGTAAGTAGATCAGCTTCCTGAATATATCACAGCGTCTAATATTTGTCCCTTTGAAGGAGAAAGAGCTTGGGCTTCAAACTGAAGTGGAGACAGTGGTGTAATCTGGTTCTTGCTCACCAACCTGGGTGGTCAAAGATAAACTGTAGATCTGATTCTATAATGATGTTTAGTTACTGGGGTTATCTAACTGTACTTTTTATGGTTTTGATGGTAGTTATTTGCTGGCTTTGGCAACCTAACAGCTAACTTAGAGGTAAAGGATACGTTTTGTGATGGACTGCTGAATGGGAATTTTTTTTTTTTGTTAGTTTGGTTGTTAGGTGTGACACAGTGCTGTCATGAGGGAGATGCTGTGATCACCACGGAGTAGAAGCAGGAAAAGGAAGAGGAAGTTTAATTTTTCTTACAGCTTATATAGATTTCTAGAAAAGGGACTACATAGGAAGACTGAGGTTCAACCTCTTCAATTCTGCTGGTCTTAGAAAGTGTCCATCAATTGTCCTTTCTACAGAAAGGAATGTAAACAAGATAAAGAATTCTAAAACATTGCTTTGTTTACATGAAATTTCTGACTCCAAGAACTCGAAGGTTAGAAGGCAAGACAACAGTTAGGAGGTGTGGGGTTCTTTTGGTTTTGTTTCTTTTTCTCCCCATCCTAGAATATTCCTGAAAGTAACATCTTCCTCATCAGACTGCTTTGTGAGAGGGTGAGAATAGAGTACACTCCCTGGCTGTGGTCTCTAATTCCAGCAGCACTGAAGTGCTGATTAGTTATCCTGAGAAATTACTGACCATTGGGTTGGCAATCCTGCTCCTTGAGAAATGGATGTGGTTTTAGCAGAGAAGGATTAAAATAATTTTTTGGTGCTCACAAGTGCATTTTCTAATGCCTTCCTTCTCCAAGAGGGGAAGTAGGAGGTTTGACAGAAGCAGTGGCTGATTTTTAGTACATGGGTCCCTGCGTTTTCCAGACATCCAAGTGCAGGGAAGTGTCATTGCTCTCTTAAGGGCGATGACAGGAACAGGCACTGTAGAGTGTTCTCCATGTCACTGAACACTGTGAAAGAGCTGTGATGGAGGTGTTGGGGGACAGTGCTGGACAAGGTCCATTCCCTTTCCATGGGCTGGCACTGTGGACTTGTTTGAAGTCCCTTCTGAGAGGAGGAGAGGGTGTTACATTAGGGCAGTTCTGATGCCTCTGGTAGAGACTGTGCTACACAGCTTTTTTGTGATCAGTGTTAAGAGGCAGCTGAGGTGTCATAGTGGTGTATATATGAGCTGCAGTTGCTGTCTCTAAAGATGCTTCTGCTTTTATTTTAGGTAGTCAAAGGCTGACCCTCTTTTTAAAGGTGTATGATTCATACCTATTTTTTCTGGTTTGATTGATTTTGTCCTGTAAATTAAAAAATAAAAAAGAAATGGAGAAGGCTTTTAATAAAACAGAGACCATGATGTTTGATTTACACCCTTTGCAGCAAATAGCTAAGGTGGCAAAGAAAGAAGGTGGAGACTTTGAAGCAATTAAAGGACTAAATTTTTCTGTTTTATGGCTTGTACAGTACAGTCAAAACTTATAGTGATCCTGCATTTGTTTGCTTTGTCAGACAGTTTTCATCTTTAAGAGATAGCAATTCAGTTGCTGGTAAGATGGCCAAACTTATATTGGGCTTATATTTTCCATACAGAGTATCTGCTTTATTCGGGATTACTTTTAGAAAGCCGCAAGAAAAACATTTAAACTACTTTCAGGAAAGATTAAAGCAATTAAATTGTCTTCCTGTGGAAGAGGTAGGGCTGTAGGTGTTTTTGGTGAGGGGAGGAGTGTTAACAGCTTTAGCACTTTGGTATTCTGGTGAAATAAAAATTTGTGAGACAGTGTATTTTACTCTTCTAGTGAAAATATCAAACTTCTCAAGTTTTCGAATGACTTTTTAAGCAACTGAAAATCTCACTGTATACGTACTTGGTGGAAATGTAGTTTGGAAACCGTGATCTTGTAAGATAGCAGCTGCGTCAGACATTGAGCTCCTGGCCTCCCTGAGATACAACAAGGACTTAAGACTGCATATAGGATACAAAAAAATATGCTATTTTTATGTAGGATGCCAGTGAAAACAAGGGTATTCTTTTCCTTTATTTTTTTTTAGCTTTTCAAAGGCAGTATTGGGGGTTGCAAGTCCGACTTGCTGGCAGAAGGGAATGAGAAACCATCTTGGTATTGTCCCTAAGTTTGAGGATTTTTAGATATTTTATTTCTGTGATGATGTTCCATTGTCGGACTGTTTGGCAGGTTGTAGATCTTCATTTCTCAAATGTCTGTGTCCTGTCCCTGTATTTCCATCTTTACTTGAGTGTTCAGCAAAGGCTTTGAAGTATAACCAGCTTCCTTGGATGACATGTCTCCAGTACTGTGTTTTGCCCATACTGGAATCTCATTAATTTTCATGCATATTTTAGGTTTAGGAAATGACTTATGCTTCATGAAGGCTTCAGGTGCCAGTGATAAACTCATGCTCCAGCTGTTGGACTTTGTGTAGACTAAGGGATTTTTCATCCTAAAACAAGAGGAGTTGCTGCATGATTTCTGGCTGAATACTTAAGGCAGTCTTACAAAATGAGTGAGCTTGACGTGTGTTTATTGTGGAAGAGGGTCCCTTGGTATTTATTATTAAAGACAGAATTTAAGTTTAGTTTTCTTTACCGCAAAAAAAGTCACTTGCAGGCTTCAGATGAATGATTTTTTTGAACAAGATTTTTTTCTAAGACAGGCATTTTCGAGCTATTCTTGCATTTTCTTGTTTCTGCTATTTCAAATTGAGACCTTTCATTTGTAGCTCAAGAGTCGGTTGTAGGGGTTTTTAGATTGTGAAAGGGTTTGAGATTTGCAAGAAGAGGAATTGTCTTGCTATCTTAAATTTTTAAACCGAAAAAAATCAGGCATAGGGCAGTTGATTCCAGCCCTCTATAAGACAGAGGGGCCTGATGAACATAGAGTGTGGGTTTTTTGTGTTGGGTATAGTATAGTACTCAGCAGAATTTCCAGAAGTAATTTTCTTTGTACACAAACCTGTAAAAGTACTAATGTCTTAACCAGAGTGAGAGTGGATTACACTTCAGAACGTAACTGCACTCTCTCTGACACACAAAATGAATAGATTTTATGGTTCTGGCCTTCTTAAAGAATGGTGTGGTTTCTCTCCAAATATAGCTGCTTAAATTAAAAAATAGAATAGGATTGCTCTGAAAAATTAAGTAATGAAATAATGAAAAAGAGAAGGAATGCAGGGGAAAAAAATCACTTCTTTCAGCTTCTCCGCAGCTCTTCAGTGAGAAAGAATAGTATTCCATGTCCCTGGGAATTTACTAGTGTGTGCTCTTGCTAAGTTAGCAGTCAAAGAATAATGGGGAATTCTTGTAATTGGTACCTTTCCTATTTAGGCTTACAAAGACTGGTGACAGGTTTTTAAATTTAATTGCAAACCCACGTCTGAATGTTCTTAAAGAACTCGTTAGTACCACGAGCTGCTGGAATACTGGTTTCTCTTGTAAAGATGAAGGTTTGCCAACAATGACGTCTTAACTGCTGCGCAGAGAGTCTTTAAGATTATGTTTTATGAGGCGGGTGAGAGAAATTTGGATGGATCTCAGCAAAATCTTTAGCAGGGAGTGGAGAAAATCTGAGAGAATTCCTCCTGATTTGCTCCCTGTTGCTAGATTTAAGATCAGTTTTCCTTCCATACCAAATAGTTTGTTGCGATACAATATGAAGAGCAGAATTTGCTGAACTTGCCAATATTACTAAGCCAATATTAGTAAATTCTTAAGCTGCTTCTTAGTTCATTTTCTGTTGCTTACTGGGGAGACTGGTGATACTGAGAAGGAAAAAACTTTGAGGTAACCAGGATTGGAAAGTTGAAAGAGTAATTTTTTTCAGGCCTGACAACGTTGGGACTTAAAAAGATACATACTTGATAGTCCTCTTTTACTTTGCAATTATATTTCACTTAAAAAAAAAAAAGCTGAAAATATGTCAGAGCTTGCTTGTTGTTCTAGTCAAACTATGCTTTTCTCATAAAAAAAACCACATTACTCTATTTTCATTTCTGAAACTTTGAACTACTTTAGTAAGGCAGAGAGCAGCATTGTGAAGCTAGACAATTATGGTTGCTAGTCCTCTTCCAGTTGTACATGGAATTTTTCAGACATTTCTAAAGATGGTTTCTTCTCATTCAAGCTATAGAGTTCATACATAAGCTTTGTGCAGGTGAGATTCTCTCTTAATTTTATGGGGTTTTGTTGTCTTTTTGTTTTTCCTATGTAGCTGTGTTTCCTATATTTCTTGTGTTCAGCCCAGCCACCTTTTGCTGAAACTTGTTACATGTTGCCAAAGAACAGCTCAAAGCAGATGACAAGAGGTGAGAGAGACCTTTTCTTGCTTTGAATTATTCACTAGTAGGCTTCTAGTTGACATTTCTAATAGTAAGCTTTAATAGAGGCTTCTGTCCCCTGGTGATCTGTCTGGATTGCTTGATTAGTAGGCAGTATTGAAATCAGTTAGTAGGAAACCCTGTGCATCCTTCTGTAAAAGGCTTCAGTCTGAATATCACCTTACTTGCTCTGAAAAGTAAGATAGCACATAGATTTTTGTCAAACTGGCTGCTAGTATGTGGCAGATGCACTTTGAATGACAACTAGCCTTTTAAGGGGACAGTATGAAATAACTACTGTTGGTATTTACTGATCAGAGTCTTCTCTTCATTGACCCACACCCCTCCTAGGGCAGTTTCATCTGGGATCCTGGAGTAGCAAAGCTTCAAGGACTTGTACAGAAATCCCTCTTAATGTGCAGCTGGCTGATTAGCATTGCCCCCTGGCTTTCTCTTCAGGGCTTCGTTGGCTTTTTGGCAAATAGGAGGAGACATTTCTCTCTGTGTGGCTTTGTGTATTGTGTTGGCACTCTTGAGTTGAGAAGTTTATCATGGGCAGTGCTGAGGGGGCGAAACAAACTCTTCCTTTATAATGCCATCAGCCCTTTGGGAAATTGTTGCTGGTATGACCATTGTGTCTTGCAGAACAGCTTTTAATGAAGGAAAAGCATAATATACTGTATATAAAGGCAAGCCGGTATTGGAGCCCTGCAGCTGACTTTAAGGCTAACTTGCTTATTAATATAGCTTGACTTTATCTGTTGAAAATAATTAACTATGTAGGAGAAGTAGCAGGAGTCTCAAGACAAACTTTGTTTTGTAAGACGATCGGTGTTCTTTAATGCAAGGGTGCTGTACTGGTAGCAGATGGAGAAAACAAAGGTTGACAGTCATAGCTGGAAGACAAGGATAACTTCTGGTGTTTCTCTCATAGCAGCTGGGACTCTAGAAAGCAGGATCACTGCAATGAAGGGTATGGAATGGAACAGACAGAAAAGATGAAAGGGAAAATATGCCTAAGCATACAAATTGCTGAGAGTTGCCGCCTTTTTTTTCCTGTTTTTTTTTTTTTTTTTTCTTTTGCTCTGCTTGTTCTAAATGTACACAATTTCCATAGCACAGGAGCAACACAGGCTGTGAAAGCAACTGTTACTATTTCAAGGCAGTATTTATTGAAACTGTTTTAATTTAGTTTATTTGTCACATCTTAGTTGCAATATTTTACATGATGAGTAAAACAGGTAAAGGCTTTCTTCTCTTGTTCTGGAGACAGTGAAAGTAAATGTTACTTATTTTCAATTCTGGCATCTCAGGAGGGAGGTAGTGAGATGCGCAATGCTTTAAACACTGTATGATATCCCCTTAAGCACTCCTTCAGTAGCTGCTAGCAGAACAGTCTGATGCAGATGAAGAAATTCTACCATGGAGACGGCAGTTTAAAACGGACCAGCCAAAGTCTGCCGCTGAAGGAACTCTTGCTATTTCTGTCAGCAGAGACTTTGCACTGTCAGGGTATCCTATAAAGCCTGAGCCACATCAAAGCTTTAAATCAGTTGCTAAAAGCTCTAGTGCTACACCATACTGCAGAGCCTTGTCAACTCAGTCATATGCAGAGCAGTTGCCACCTTAATGTGTGTTGGAGTGTCATCTTTAAAGACTTGAAAGCATTTTTCAATAACACCGTATTTTACATTTTTAAAAAGAAAATTTCATTTTAAATGTGCAGTGTTGCCCAGAACTAGGCTTTGCTGCATTGTTTTTCAGTTTCCTGTTTCTCCACTACAAATGAATTATAGAGGTGCAAGAACTGCAGAAACAGATTTGCATGTAAATTGCCACCAGAAAGAAACCATGGCTGTCATCGAGTCCTGAAATGCCCAAGATTCATCCAATTATTACATAAGTTGTACTAAAAATACCACTCTTGTAGTCAACACTTGGAAAACTCTTTTCCTGGAGATGTGCATTGTGATTGTCCACCTTTTGCAGGCAGCTTAGAGGACTTTCTGTGCACCAATCAGGCTTGTAGTGACAAGGAGATAGCTTGTGGAGTTTATGCTTTATTTGTGATAGAAGTTAGAGATGCAGTGACTGCAGGCAAGAGTGTCTTTGTCATTAGCTTCATAGAAACAGAGTGGTTTATATCCTTGTTTTTTATCAAGGCACTTACTGAGTTACTTAAACAGCAGGTTTTTAGCTGTTATTTATTTCTTGGTTTCTAAATTTTTCTTTTTAATTGTATTTTGGCAAATCAAGATACCATTTCTTAAGACAGTGGGAGTAGTAAAACATTGCTGTCTGAAGGAAGGAGCTGAGCAATGAGAGATGATGAGATCCTGCTTCTACCACTGACTCACTGTGGCCTGGAGCAAGGCTGTCTCCCTTAACTGTCTGCAGAATGATGATGATACTTGTCTCCTGGTGGTAATTGGTAGCATGTGAGACAGTTAATGTGATACTGGAAAAATGAAATGTTCTGTATATCTAAGGAGTAAGTAAGGCAGAAGCTGCTAACTAGAAGATAAAATAATTTTGTCTCATTTCCAGAGAAAGACCCCCCCGTGTTCTGAGGTTAGTGCTTTACCCAAGTAACCCCCTTTTTCAGACGTGTGCAGAGTGGAAGATTCTTCCAGCCTTTCTTTTCTATCTCTCCCTTGTGTACTCATGTTAAGTTTTAGCTGATAATTTTAAAAACTTTGAAGGCCTAACTGATGTAGCCTCAACATCTTAACTACTACTCAATGCAGCATGGGATTTTTTTGATATGACAGAAATATTTGCAAGTCCAGTAACTTCTGTTGATACTTAGCAGAGCTTGTGAGCAAGCTGAAGCTCATGAGCTCTCATTGAGTACAGTAAGATGGTTTTATAGCAGGAGATGACAGCTATAATGCATGTGAAAGGAGGGAACCATATACCACTTGTGAGGCATGGTGAGAAGAACTTTACTGTTTCTTCATGTCCTCTTGACATCTGGGAATTAGGAAACTTCCCTTGTTACTCTTAGAATTGACAGAGTTGATCTAGAACATCTTTTGAGCAGGTGCAGCTTTGAAAATTTTCATTATAATGCTGACTGGAAATGAAAGTTAATGTTTTCAAAACCTTTTTTCAGGGAAGCAAGTAACTGGTGACAGACAATTGTCCACACCAGCTTCATAATATATTTCTAACATGAGTTTCAACTTCCAGATCCTAAAAAGAAAAAAAAAAAAGTTTATTTTTGCTAAGGTCTCTTCCTTAGCAAATTGAGAAAGTTGTAGTTGTTGGGTAAAAATCTTTCTGAGAAGAGTGCATTTGGAGTATGACTGAGGTTAGAGGGTGTAAAAACAGTAGCTACAAAGTAGAATCACTTTGTCTGACAATTAATTTGTTAGTTGTGTTATACGTGAAGATTTAAGTCATGTTCTTCACAGGAATGTGGAGGCATTCAGAGGACTGATGTCCTTGAAAAAAGTGAGCTGTTTGGGACAAGCATGTGTTTTGTGTGAGCACGTGTCTTTTTTTTTTTTTTTTTCCCTCCTTCTTTTTCTTGTAGGTGTTTATTTGCTCTTTGTATTTAGATATCACCTGGCATGGTGGATTCCTGTGCTATGATGAGGATTCCTAGGTGTTAAAAGGGAAGTAAATACTCAAAAACAGTTAAAGCAGATGGCTTAGATGAGAGCTGTTGAGAACAAAGGAGACATGAACAATGTGGTGACAGCATGGTGGAGAAGAGTAGTGAAATATCTTTAATCATACCTTGCTGGCACATTTCCCTTTTTTTTTTTTTTTTTTTGTTTCTCTAAAGAGATCAGAAGGGTTCTGAGCTGGTCTGCAATGACTCACCTGAAGTCACTTAATTCACTGGTATTCTGCATGTAGAAAGTCCATCCTTCTGAGCTCTGTTGACCTTCCTTTCAGAGTCTCACAGCAGTTTTCAAGAATGGCCTATTCATGTGAAGAAAATCAACGAAGCTTATTCCCTGTGGCAAAGTGTTGTTCAGTAGGTTCACAAAGTGCAATGCAAAGGTGTGAGACTACCCTTGAGCTGTTTTGTGTTTCTTTTATGTTCCTGGCATCCTTGCATGCTCTTAACTTGCAAAGTACTTCATATAAGAAGGGGAGACTAGACTGAGCATAAGTTCTATGATGGTAAGGGAAGGCAATATATTAATTTTGAATTAATGTTGTTTGGAATGTTCTGTGATGGCTGTAGGCGCCTTCAGCACTAATTGTGCCTTGTCTGGGTTACCTAGCTCTGCTGCTGTGTTTTCCTCTGCTAAGGCTGGTTTGTTTGTTTTCTAATTCAAATTAAACAAACAAATCTCTGTGGGACCCTGGTCTCCTAAGATACTCTTTATACTCTTTTTCTTTTTGAAAAAAAAAAAAAAAAATAGAGAAGACACTATTTTGCTTATATCTGGAAGGGATTGGATTTGTTCTTGTAGAAGTCCAGTCTGGTATGAGAGCAGAAGGGATACTGTTGTTTTGCTTCCTGGAGCAAGAAACAGAAAGGGAACTCTGTTGCTTAGATAATCTCATTGATAAGAAGGTTAAGTCTTTTAAATTGTAACAACATATCTGTATATGCTATCTTGTCCAAAAAGATTTTCATTATCTTAGGGGGGGAAAAAAAAAAATAGAAAGAAGAGAGAGAGAAAGGATAAAGTGAAAAACATTAAGAACCGGTATCAGCTTTTTCTTTAGGTGGAGTATTAGTTTTAAATGATTTCAAGGGGAGAAAAATCTTCAAATGCATAATCAGAATCAGTCATGCAGATGGTACAGATACCACAAATTTCCAAATTTCAGAATGATCTCCTGAATAGGTTCCTTTCAGTAGCTCCAAGTGATATCTGTCTGCTGTTTCCATTAATGGTAGAGATTCCTGAAAGGAAATGTTTATTAGCAAAGCACATCTGTTGTCTTGTTCTGAAGTTTTTAAAAGAACTGGAAGTTTAGGTGTTGAGGCATTACACATCTGGGAGGATGCACTCCTCTGTAAGTGAGTCTTTTTAGCACCTGTGGTGGAAATCATTGTAACAACCTGTTGCTTTGGTTGATAATGGCTTGGGTTGAGATTTTTTTTTTTGAGACCTCAGCCTTTGAAGATCCTGCAGAGTGCCTGGACTTGACACCAGGTTTGGTGTAACAACATTTCATATATTTTCAAGTCCCTGCTGCTCATCAAGGTTCTCTGCCATGAACCTGCAAGAACAAATGATCAATTGCATCGTGAAAGGAACTTCCTGTGAGCTAGTCTGGCTTCTTGCTTAAGCTTCACAAGTCCTTTACATGAAGTTTTGTTTGGAAAGACTTTTTGTTTTAGAAAGTTTCTAGTGCCCAGTCAAAACTGCTCTGTGTGTGTGTGTGTAAAATGTACTTCAGTGTCCTGCAGGATCCTTGGGGGGACTTTTAAGCTATTTCATCATTAAGAAAGCACTTTGCTTTGTCTTGTAGTCTAACATGTTTAATTTCAGCTTTCATCCATACTTCTCAGACCGGAATTCTTGAATTTTTCATGTAGGAGAAACCAGGCTTGAATACTGAGTTGTCCCTTTTCCTTTTAATCAACTAAATAGATCACTGTTCATAGATTTCACTGTGGATTTCAGAGCTGGACATAGTATTTCACTAGGAGTTGTGCCAGTACTACAATACTATTGATACTATTTACTATTGTCTATTTATATTCTCAAGGATGAAGTCAGCCCTTTTCATCTAGCAGCGTGGAGCTTTTCTGATTCAGGTGGGAAAACAGACCAGACTGATATGTCTAAAATTGCTGTACAGGGATGTCAAATCTGACCTGTTGTCAAGACCACCACGTGTGTTAGCTACTGCAGGTACATGCTGAATCTATTTTTTGTTGTTGTTATGGGTTTTTTTTTTAATTTGTTTTCCCCAGCTGCATAGAAGTAAAAGGAGGTCTTTCTAAATTAAATGGCTTCAAAATATTTCACATACTGGCTGATGGCTCACCATTTCCACTTAGCCAAAGAGATCTGAATTTCAGCTAGGCCTGTTAGTAGTTTTCTGGAAGCTAGGGTCTGTTACTTTTGCAGAATAGTCTTTCTCAAGTACTTATAAACTTAATCCTGTGAGGGGCAATTTTAATTTTTTTTCCTCCCCTCCATTCCTATCTGCCACTGGATTCGATATTCCATTGGCACCACATGATTTCCTTTGGCTGAACTCTCTTCAAGAGGAGTCTTTATAGGATCACTTTCCTTTTACCTCTTCGTGGATTTACGGTGATGTTCCACTTAAAATACCACATACCAAACTGAGTCACCAATGAAGGTGGTGGCAGTAGTTGCTGGGAGGGAAATCACTAGTTAATGAGATGCAGTTACAGCTGGCCTTGGCACTCTGGCTTCTGATGCCTGTCAGAGGTGTCAGATGGTTTGCTACCTGAAGCTCCATGATCATTCATGGCTTCTTTACACATTGAGTGGTGTACAGTTTCATCCCTTGCAGCTCATCTAGTTGGCAGTGAATTGATGACCAGGCCTTCAGTTATTTGCTGCTCCCTCTGACTTCTGTTATGCTTGTCACTGAAAGCATCCCTACTGGCCTTCAGGAGACTTGGCTCATCTTGAGCCTTCTGCATATTTATGGCCTGCTGACCAGTTGATTTCATAGTATTTTACTGCACAGTATGAAGAAGCTATTAAAAGCTTGCTAGAAGTCTTTAGCAGAATTACCATTTTCAACTGCTTGCAAAAGATCTGTGTTTCTGGAGGGATGAGTTTACATCTGTTTTGGTTAAAAACAAGTTGATTTGATATGAATGGACTTATTTTGTCATCTCATAAAACAGTATGTTTAAAGACTATTTTTCAGCCTAGAAGGCCTTAAATACTTAGTTTGCTTAAGAAAAGGCATGGCTTTCCTCCAGTGCTGATTTTTTATTTTCTTTTTTTTTTTTCATTTCTTCTAATTCAGTAGCATCAATAGAATGAATAGGTGTAGGACGGGAGTGAGGTGGAAGAACCTTTGGAGCAAAGTGTTTTTTTTTTTTTTTTTTTGAGTCAAGGTGGTGATGGTGGTGTTTTGTTTTGTTGGGTTTTTTTTTCTTGGTGTTGTGGGTTTTTTTTTTATTTTAATGTTTTGGTTCATTGGTTTTTATGAAAATGTAACCTGGCTTTTTCAATAACCAGAGTTAGGAATGTAGCTTCTGCCTAACTGTTAAAAACAATAAAATTGGTACATAGGCAAGCTGACATTTAATAACATATTGTGCTGGAGTGCTTGTGAATAATTGGATTGGGTTCCTGCAATGCTAGATAGACATTGTACAAAATACTAATTCCTGCCCTTGAGATCTGTGTATAGGCAAGACAAAACCAAGGCAGTACAAGCAAGTGTAAACAAGCAGAGGGACAAGCAAAGTGGGGCAGGTGTGTTTGTTAGGCATCTGTGTCGCTTTCTGGTCTTGATTAAGTGTGGATTAACTTAATGGAAGGAAGTGAAGGCGAGTTGCAGGGGAGCAGGAGGGAAAGGTGGGAGTAGTGTTGCAGTCAGCTATTGAGAAGCTGGATTTAGAAGTAGTGGGGGAGAAATCACGTCTGGCATTAAGAACCAAGCCTCTGCCTTTCAGTCTATTAGAGGGAGGGCTGGAGGAGGAAGAGGAGTGAGGATGAGGCTGGCTCACAAAGCCAGCGGCTTCCTTGCAGTCTGAAATGACTGCACCATGAGATACATTCCTGCTGTCCTTTGGACTATGAGAGCTGCTTCCCCAGCTTTGTTTGCTCTTCAGTGTGAGCTGTGGCAATAAAAATATTTACAGTAATTAGAAAAACTAATCCTTTATGAGAAGCAGAGGCAGTGATTATACCAATTACAAGTTGTCCTTATGCACTTCCTGGTGTGATGAAAAGCAATTGTTTATATGTGTGGTTCTCTCTCACCCTTTCTTCATTCCCTCATTCTTTGGTATTTGAAAAACAAATATTTTCTCTTTGCAAATGGCTGCTTTGTGACAAGGATGTTGCTGAAGATCTTGCTTTAACTGAGAAAAGTTGATCAATATGCAGTGTGGAAGGCTTTGAAATTGGATTTTCCATCACTCCTGGCTTGACATCTAGCTCCCACATTGCCAGCAGTGAACCTGGAAGTACCAGTGCTCTGTAGGATGTGGAGATTCCCCTGGGGTCCCTCTTCTTTTAAGGGGCCTAAAGCTGAATCACAGTTGTCCCTCTTGTGGTGCCTGTGAATCATTATAGCTTTTCTAATGATGGAACACTGGTCTCCTGTGGTCTGCTATAATAAGATGAGTCACTGAAATGTCTAATTGCTGTTGAAATGTCTTAAAGGTAATTTTCTTATTTAAGTTATTTATTCTAAAAAGAGATGCTTGTTTTTATTATCTGTTACTTACAATCTGTCTAGTTCTACAGCATCCCCTCCTGTAGATGTAGATGGTGTGAACTTCAGAGGACAGATTTCCCTGGTGTTGGAGGGCAAAGGTGATTATCTTATTCTCTAAAGAGGAGCTTTCTTCGAGGGTCCTGGGTTGATTTCAGTGTAGGTAATTATAGTGAGGTAATTAAATGTTTCCATCTCGGAAATGGCTGAGGAAGTACCTGGTCCATGCCTTATTGGTTCAGAGAGGAATACCTTTTCTGGTTTAGGGCAGTGGATGGAGCAGGCTGCTGTGTGTAACCTCACAGTCCTGTGATTCCTGTATCTTGAATGCTGTTTTTGTTTGTCTCTCCTTGATCAGCAGTGGAAGAAGGCTCTTTCAAACACTCTGTAGTCAAAATATGCTACAAATGCTATAGGTAGCACCTTAGCACTGAGAAGAAGGGGTCTTGGCTATCAAAGATGTGAATGATAGAAAACCACCAGAGCCTTGGTAGTTTTGGGGTTTTCTTTTATTTCTCATGCTCATACTTAAGGTTGGGAGGGCAGGAGGTATGAACAGTGGACAAATACATCATCACATGGGAGGATTTTGTGGCTGGATAGTATCTTTGGAGGAAGTACTGAATTGGGTTCACCTCCATCCTGCAGCAGAGAAGTGAAGCTGTGGCTCTGCTGAAGCAGGATTGCTGCAGGGTAGAAAGGGTGTTGAAGTCAGTGCCAGAGGACTCCAGTGCGTGGAGGATACCCGAGCCTCCAGCAGAGAAAACACTGCTAAGCCTGATAAGGTTTTTTGCTTTTCTTCACTCTCTTTTCTGTAGACAAGTTTATGCCTCTTGGAAGAAGCTATCAGGACTATAATTGGCCCAAGACTAACTGCAACTGTAAAGCAATCTCTGGTGTGTTGTGCTATTGGCACTAAGCTAAATATTAAAAAGGGAGCTTAACTGAGAATGGGATATTCCACCAGGGAGCTGTGGCTGTTCCATCTGACTCTTTGAATTAACTCTAGAGCTCAGATATGAAGTTTGAGAGCAAGCAGCCTGGGGGTTCAAACAATAAATAGCAAATTGAGAAGTGATATTTTAAGAATTTTGTGAGTGTAGAGGGGTGAGGGATTAATGGGCTTAAGGCATGCTAGTATGGATGAAAGTCTAGGTTTTCTGTGGATAGTAGTTTTAATGTGTCCTTGTTGTTCATTTTGTTTTGTTTGAAACTTTGTGACACATTGTCACTTGATTTTGAGACAGTTCAAAATTTTTATCTGAATTTTTGCATAATCCCAGGTGTTTTTAAAATAATTAAGTGAAAGAGCAAACCTTCATGATGAGTTTGAGGATACCTTGTTATAGTTCATGGGTTTTGTAACCTTTGGGAAACAAAAGGAGCACTTGTTCCAGATGCTGCAATATTTGCAAGAAATAGTAACAGAAAAGGCTGTAAACATGATGAATTGGAATAATGCTTGCATTCACTTATTTGTATATAACTTTGGAAACCTATCTTGTATCTCTCAAAAGAGTCTATAAACTGATTCATTTAGAAGTAGGTGATAAATGTAATCATGGAAGTTAAGTAATAGCAAAGCTTTGAGGAATTCCTCTCTTGGTATACTCACCTTACTTTGTATTTACTATTCTGTGTCAATCAGTTTATAGAATCTTTTAAGAGATGTAAGGTAAATTTCCAAAGTTTTTGGCATTCAGAAAGTTATATACAAATAAGTGAATTGCAAGCATTATTCAATTCATCATGTTTATTGCCTTTTCTGTTGCTATTTCTTGCAAATACTACAGCTGCTCTGATGAGAATAAGAATACTATTTTCGGGTTACAGGAAAAATAAGAAATTTAATATATTTTGTTCTGCTCTGAGTCTTTTTCCCTTGTGAGAGGATTGCACAATATCACAGACACCTAGTGTAATAAATCTCCAGAATGTGAAAACTGAGAACACTAGCAAGCTTGTCATTGTTCCTTTTTCTTCTCTTGCACCTGGGGCTAAAACCGGTGTTAGTTAGCTAAACAGAATTGCAGACTGTTTAGCTTGCAAGGTATATATTGTTTTGGGGGCTTCTACACAGTAAAATCCAGCTGCTGGTTTTTTTCCTTGCTTCTGAAAAGCTTAAAACTCTTTGCAAGTTATTTAAAATGAAAGCAAACCTAGAGAAATTTTATGAAAACAAATGGATGAGGGAGCGCAGAGGTGATGCTGCTGACCTTACAGGTGGAATGGAATGTGTCTGTTTACAGCAGCATAAAAATAACCCCACCAGGATATGTTGCCTAGGCAATAGCCATGTGAGACTCTCCTCTTAATTTATATCATTCTTATATGAACAATACCAACTCGATCTGTTAATCTGTGCATTTATTAATCCAGTAAAAACTAAAGTTGAACTATCTGATATTTACCTGAAAGAGCCAAATGGTGTCAGGCTTCTATGAGAAGTGTCAGACTATCTGGTGGAGATGCTAGACTGTTACACTCAGTTTTCATGACCTTGTCTTTTAGTGACATTCCTGGCTGTTGCTGTTTTTCCTGCTAGTTATTTAATACAATAGCCCACTTTTCTGGCATGGCATTTTCAAGGCACTAAACCTATAGGCAGGGAGCCTGTAGAGCATTCAAAAAGCAGGACATGAGCTCCTTTTAGCACATTCATGTAATGTAACTTTCTGCATTGCTGTTCACTTCATCACAGTGGCCTCTCAGCTCAGCAGCCTTTCTACTTTAGAGAAAGGTTTGACACATTTAAATCAGCATGCTCTGCTGCGGTCTATCAGCTGGGAGGCTTATTTGTTTGAAAGAAATAATACAGAGACTTTTGTTGCCAAGGAATAAGAGACCCACATTGACATCACGGCCTGGAATGTGCTAGCTTTAATGCTGCAACATTCATTGATGCCTTGTTTCACAGGCAAGCAACTTGTTGGACAAGTTTTCCTAAATAAATACAACCTATAAGATAATGAAGACTTGTGGACAATTTCTTTCTTTTTGGAACACTATCTGAAGTAGGTTTTGTGCTCCTCTTTTATAGGTAAGTAATTTTAATCTAAACTGGTTTTATGGAAGTGTCGCCTTGTTTTCCAGCCTTCAGCCTTGGAGTCAGAAATTTCATGTAAACAAAGTAAAGTTTACAGAACTTTTATCATGTTTTTTGGATTCCTTTCTGTGAAAGGACAATTGATGGACACTTTCTAAGACCAGTGGAGTTGAAGAGGTTGAACCTCAGTCTTCCAATCTGGTCTCCTTTTTAGAAATCTATATAAGCTGTAGAAAAAATTAAACTTCCTCTTTTCCTGCTTCAACTCCGTGGTGATCTCTGCGTCTCCCTCGGGACAGCATTGCACAACATGGAAGTGCTTGAGGGTTTCCCTAGCTGTAGTTTGGAGACCAAAATGCACTTTGTACATGCCCTAAGTGGTGTTTTGGCATGGTAAAGGTTCAGATTTAGCCCATGTGGTTTGAGTATGGTACATTCAACTGGTTGTTACTCTTTACCTTTTCTGAGTTTGTTCCCAGATCTTAAAGATTACTTCAGCTGTTGGTTTCTGATTTGGATGTTAAAATGCAAATGAACAAATGTGACTAATCACATGTAGCTGTAGAACCTCTTGCCTACATGTCCAGTGAATGGAAATGCCTCCTTTGTCTTCTGTGTTTCCACTGAAAGCCTCACACTGCCATCACTTCTGCAGACTGATGGAAGTGGTATAATTTTTTATAGTGGGAGAGATGGAATGAAGCTTTGTGTAGTGATTATGGTTAGTTTGAGAGTTTACATCATGAGCTTGCTGCCTGACCTATTATCTGTCTGAATTTTAACATGTGAGGGAAGTCACCTGCACTTAGCAGGTGTGGAAATTACAGATGAAAAGGAGATGGGTGAGGGATTGGATCCTGAGAGGACTCAATGAGCAACAGTAGCTTACAAAAACCAAAAAGAGAAAGCAGTTTTGTAGCAGGGTAATTTCATGGTCTGACAAACCGTGTGTTCCCACAGACAAGTGTACTGTCATGACTGTGGGTGGTAAGGTAAAGGAGCACTGGAAATTAACTGCATAAATGAGGGTAGAAGGGATGAGAATACCTTTGGAATGGTCCTGCTGCTGAACTGGTGACATGATGTTAAGAAACCGTGGTTTCAGGAAGAACCCTAAGGGAAAATGAGCACTCTTGTATTCCGACTGCAGAGGCAGTATGCAAGGTGGCTGTATATGGAGTGAATTGACAGATTTTTTTAATATTATTTTGTCGGGACAACATTTGTTCTGTTTCAGTATTGCAAAAGTTAGATTGTTGAGGAACAATGTGCAGCTGATGGCTGGGCATTTAATGGAGATTTCAGTCAGCAAAGGGAATCAACTCAGGGAGCGATCCTTTGGGTTGTGGGGGAGGGAGGGGAAATTGTTGCAGAGGTGAGCTAGGTAGATAGCAACCTTGTGGTGAAACAATTTGAACTGCTCGTGTGGAAGAGAAAGAGCCAGAACTAAGTCACCTCTCTGCAGAGCCCACATGACTCTGCTTGCCTGTAAATAAAGACAAGTGGCTGCAGCAATTTCCAAAACTCATGTTAACTGTTGATTCTGCTCTCCTGAGACCTAGCTGACATGCTTTACTGTTGAAATACTATTAAAAGATTAATATAGTGCTTCATCATTGCTGACAAAACAGCCCCATAGCAGCAACACAGCAACCTAAACTGCCTAATGCAGCAACAACATAAACATACATTGTTTCCTCCTACAATACAAAAAGTGTGTTGTTCTGAGTTAACTAGCATACTTGCTGTTCTGTCTGCTCTAGCTAATATTGAGTATACCAAATAATGACGTGTGCTAGAAGTTTTAAGAGTGGATTCCCTGTATATTGCTTTAATGTGAAATTACTCAAAGTATTAGTTAATGGCTTCAGAAGTTGTCTTCAAAAGTGTTAAGAGCATGTCAGTGGTAAATTAACTTCTTCCCTTACTTTAAAAGTTGAATTAGGTTGACTGCACTGTAAAAAAAATAAATCAGGCTGCAACATTGATAAGTCATTATCAGACAAGGGGTTTTTAGTCTTTCCTCCCCCACAGTGAAAGTGACTTTCAGTTCAAGGGAGATGGAATTGTGGTTTATGCTGCAAGCTCTTGTATGGATGTGGAGAAATGCTGAAATAATCCTAAGCATACATGATCTATTGCAATTTTAATTAGGAAAAATAAGACTTGGGGAAGTTGACAGCCCTTAGATTTTAAATGGACAAACTCAACAAGCAGAGTACAAAAAGCTGTAAATTTGGGGTTTTTTTGAGAGGCTGAAAATGTTTAGTTGCTTCAAGTGTCAAAGGATGGATAGCTGTTAAACACTAGCTGTTGACCAGATATTTTTTACTGTTTGGTAAGTGGAGTAATAGTAGTCTAACTTTTATGTAACAATTTTTTATATTTTAATTTTAAAAGCTTATTTAACATTTTAATTTATTGCACCAAATAGTTTATCATATAGTCAGTTCTATTTTATTTTTTGTAAGCTTTCAATTTATCTGACAAGACAGAATAAAGTTTTTTTTCCTTCAAAAAATGTAACATTGCAGTTCCCTTTATACTGTGAAACTACTGATGAAAAAACATTCAGAAACAATTTTTTTGGTTTTTCTTTTGATTGCTTTTTGTTTGGATTGTTTTCTGGTGTCTTGATACTTGTTCACATGTTAGCATGCCTAACTTTCTCACCTTGTAACTGGTACTGTTGTTTCTGCTCTTTGCCTCCGTGTCATGCCACTGATTCTGGGTATGTTAATGTGGCTTCTGTAGGGTTACTTCTGTCTGCGTTCCTCACTAATAGCTGTGGAAGCTGAGTGAGGGAAGTCATCTATAATCTGTCACATGGCAAGTCTTTGGTAGGAAGGCTGAGAGAGGAGGGGAGCACACTTGTGTTTCAACCCTCACTTTAATTATAGACAATGTAGTAAATTGCAGCTGAGAAGCACTTGTGGCCTTTTTTCTCCCTGCTAGGTTAGTCCTGTTGTCCTGTACTCCTGGTATGGTGTGGGTGTGAGCCTTAATGTCTTTGTTGCTTTAATAACAAGGCCTGAGAAATCAAAGAGATTGAAGATCCTCCCACTGTCTTCACTGCTGGATTTAAACTGTAAAAAGGGAGCCACAAGTTACAGGACTTGAGTGGGATTTCATGTATTTTAAAAACAGGACCGAAATCTTTTCAGTCTGTAGGAGCAGTAATCTCTTTGTCATGAAGACCAGTATTAAAGTTAAGCTGAAGTTGGTGTGAAATACCCAAGTTTCTGAGGAAAGATTTCAAAGGAAAGGTAAATGGACAGGAGTAACTTGAACCAACAAAATTTTAGTTGCGTTTGCTTCAGTCTCTTTCCCATTCAGCTGTGACATAAATAGGAATTGTATGTATTTGAGTTTGTGTAGTCTCTGGCTGCAATAGGTGTTAACTCAAGTGAGATATTTGAAGAGCAATATTGTCATTTCTGCTCAGCTGAGAGTTCTGCTTCCTCTGCTGTGGAGAGGATCAGCTATTTCTGTGTGGGCAGTGTTTGCTGATGCCACATCTGAGGTGGCTCTGAAAATACTGAACATCAGCAGCCTTCAGCTTTTGGGTTTTTTTTTTTTTTTCCTTTTAAGGTGGTGAAGTTGATCTACCACTTTGAAGTTGCCAGTGTGGTTTTAGGAATCTTGTTTTAAGTTACAACTGTGACTCATTACCTCTTTCTGGCTTAAGAATGCACAGGGATTTGGGGACAAAGTGATGCTTTATGAATGTTACAGAAGAATGTTGTCTCCAGGAAACCATAGACAAAGATTTTTATTTGGAACACTTCAAGTTTGCAGCTGATTCCTTTTTCTTGTGCCTTACTGAGTAAGTTTAGTTTTGTCAGAACCAAAATAGCCTTATCTAGTTCTTAATAAAATAATGTACTCCAAACTTGAAGACTCTGCTCTTGCATAATCTGTAAACCTGTGGATGAGATGGGCCATCTCCTGTTTTCGTCAAAACTGAGCATTACACATAGGTGTTTTTTGCTTAGGAAATGCAATTTATTTCTGTTGTACACGGCTGCTTTGAAGTTCTGTTGCAAGCATACTTCATCCTAAACTTTGAGGTAGCATAGCTCAGGAGAAGAAACTTTATCTGAGATGGATTTTTAGCTGCAGAAGTTGGTCAGCATCAAGGCCCTTCAGAAGATGGGCTTATCTGTCTCTGACAGATTTGCCTTCTGTTCCTGAAAACCACAACATGTGCTGTGGAATCTCATCTGTGTTTGAAGTAAAGATATATTTTATCTGAGCATGGAGCTGTTTTGCTTAATGCTTCTGTTTGCCACTGACATTTCTAGAGCAAGTAGAAAAGTATATGTGCAAGTAAGACTTAGTGGCTGTTTTCTGGTTGAGAAATGAACATGTGCAAACTCACTTTAAGCTTTCTAGGTTTGTATGATTCTTTTCCTGTAGGCTTTGGAAGAGATGGAGATAAATCAGTTTCAAAGAGAACTTTATATTGAAACAGGTGACTTCTCCTACTCTTGAAGACTGGAGTAGCACATTAGCGCGCCATGTAGAGCACAGGGGTCTTGCATGTATGTGCTTTTCTGACAGCTGACATCGTGTGGGTATCATTACTTGTCTCTGAGTGCCAGTTCTCATTGTGCTGTGCAGCCCCCACTGTGCATGGTGGAAGCCTGCTGGCTCCTTTACTCCTGAGAAAGGGCTTTGCGCTCTCCTGGTGATCCCTGCAGGATAATCTTGGATGGCAAAATTTGTGCTCTACAGCAGATGGGGTAAGAAGCAAAAAATACTACTTGCATATCTGAAGCAATATTCTTAGATTAGATCTGCCTTGAGCATCTTAAAACCCTGGCAGCCCTCTGGTTCTTTACACAGAGGTAACTGAAAATTCATGTTAGTGGTGGGAAGATGGAAAAAAAAAATAAACAATGGGAGACCATAGTGAGGAGGGGTCTATGACACTATTAGTTTTGGTGTAATACTACTCTTTTCCCCCCTTGCTATCACATGAATTGGCATAGCATTGGTATTTCAGGTGTTAGGATCTGTACTGTGCCATGTGGAAAATAGTTTCATGAGTGTGTGAGAATAGAACATACCAAAAAGACTGATCCAGAAATAGCCAGTCTGGTCAGAGAATTGGTATTCAAGATGTCTGTCTGGTGTATGTCTGTCCATTTTGGAAATGATTTTTTTAGAAAGTGGGGAGTGTTCTGGGGTTTTGCTTGGTTTTGGGCTTGGAGTGGGGCTTTGAGTTTTTTTCTTCTTGCTGTGTACAGCAGCCTGGCAGAAGTTGCTGGATTAATTGGGGCTTGTATATGGGAGTACTTAGACTGGGGAATCTTATGCTTTAATGGAAGGATAGAAAATTCATGCAAGTTGTGAAATTAAGTAGTTTCACCCCTGTAGTACTGAATCACTGTCCAGCAAAATCTGATGCTACCTCTTCCCAAATTCTTAAACCTAAACAAAAAGGAAAAACAACAAATATGGAGTCTCATTTCTGGTTTTAATATCACAGGTGGGGAATTCCTGAATGGCTTGACTTTTATGGATTTGGTCCTTTTTAGGTAGAACCTTTTTTCCAGGTCTTTTTGAGGACCAGTGACTTGCACATTTAGGCACCTCTAACCCTCTTGTTGTATAGAGATGATGGTGAAAACAGCACTTGTTGCTTCAAGGGATGGGCGCCCTTTACAACAGCATTGTTCTCTTCAAAAATACCATATTCCATTAGCTATTCACTAGCCTTGAATCTTGAACAGCATTTCCTTTCTTCAATAGAAACTGAAGTGCAAGGAATTACTTTCTTGAACACTGAACAAGAGTGGAACTAGCTTCTCCACTGCCAGCAAGGATTCTTTGGGGAAAGTATGTCTTTCATTGTGTAGACTCTTGTCTGATTCTACATCTACCAGAAAAACGTGATGGTCTTGGCAGGGACCATTCCTGTGCAGCTGATGCAGTAGACTTGAGAGTTTGAGATAAGCAGTACGTATCCCTACTCTTGTAACTTCTATGTGGATCTGCCAGCCCCCTATTTGAACTTAAATACGCACAAATATATATGTGAGAAAGTAATAAATCTTGTTTAAGAAGGCCTGTAGGCAGGTAAGTAGGCTTGGGACAGGTTTGGGGCTCTGGTAGTCTTTGAGACTCTCATGGTGGAAGTGACTGAGTTGAGCTGGTGTGTGGGGCATGCAGAGCAGCGGGGACAGGCATCAGAGCTCTGCTGCTGTCACGTGCCAGTATCAAGAATCACAAGTTTCAATAACCTTGAAAATACAGTCCGCTTCGTAAACGGGCGGTAGTGATGTGGTTAAGTTTGTCGGTGTTGTCTGGCCCAGAGCCATGAATTTTCTTAATCAGTTGAAGGAACATATTTTTCTCCTTACAGTATCAAGTAGTGAAACAACCACAGAGTTTTCCATTTACTTTTTGTGAGAGATACACACATCTTGCCCCCACTACTGCTCCTTACCAAGCAGTGAGCTATGGAACCAGATTTAGGTTGCCTGATATGACACTATCACCCTATAAACAGTAATACATATTTTCTTCCAGTAAATTCTGTCTGGCCTATGTATTGCACCTTGCTGACTACACATCCATAACCTATGTGGTTTCTCACAACAAAAAAAATCCAAAGGCTAACTTGCTTGTTTTCTGTGGAAAACTTTCCATCTTTAATAGGTAAATTGAAAATGACTCTCAAAGAGAAGAGCTCTGAGAATGTACCCACCAGTTCAGGGAAGCTGCTTGCTTTCTTCAAATCCAAACAAAGAGCAGACAGTGTATATTTGAAAGCCCTTTTGTCATGATTCAGATCACTTGTCCTAGTTTCCAAAGCCAACTCTATAATGTCAGCTTGAGAATTACAATGGGATATGTCAGTATTTATTCTACCTCTTCTCCACTTCATAACATCCTAGTCTCATTATTTCATCTCTGCACTCCTCCCATTGTTAAATAGCTTGATTCCGTCAAGTTGAATAAATATCTAAATTCTGTCCATTGGAGAATGGCTCAGTTTCATCAGCAGATATATAAGTGCACAAGCTCTCAAAAATAGAGCAGCACATTGTTGCTGCCTTTGTCTGTCTGTGGGCTACCCCTCTGCACAAACCCACTAAAACTGAGATGAAGTGCTGAGAGCTACAGCTCCTGCTCTCCATGGGCTCTACCTTTTGTGCTCCAAGAGTGCAGGCAGTTGTGAGAGCCCAGCACCCGTGGGCTATACTTTGGCCACCCATGTGTTCATAAGTCATGGGTGATGGTAAAATAAAGTGTTTTAACTGCTGATTGCCACAGACATGTTGAAGTAGCATGCTGCATTTTGTAAATATGATTTGGAGCTAATGAAGCAGATCGGAGAGAAGCAGTCTTTTACATAATGCCATTGCTTCAGCACTAATATGACTAATCTGTTTGGACAAGTAACGATGAACTTCTGAATGGCTTATTGCAGGATGCTTGAGTAACTCGCTTAGAAACAACAACCTTTGTACTGGCATGATAATCTTTTTATAAGAACAAGTGGCTCGGTTCTCTTCAGAAGTGTACTATTTTTATTTCAGAGCAGTGGGATGACAAGTCTTGGGGTAATGCATTAATAAAAAGACAGAAAAAAAAAATCAGCCGAACTGCATTATAATAGCAGACTGCAAAATGTTATTTGGATCATTATCTGTGGATACAGAAGAGAGAAGACAGAGAGAGAATGGGACTAGGAATGCATAGTGATGTAGGATATCTGTTGAGGGATAGCTAAAACTGCTAGTGGCTGCCCATAGAAGGTTTGCACTTTTTGCTTGAACATAGTGTAATTATTTTGTAATTTACTCCAAAACTGAGGAATTGATAACCAAAAAAAGCCCTAAGTTTCAATGTACTTGGATTTTTACAGAATCTGGATAAATCTGCATTAATTCCAGGTCGAGGGATCGGGTCACAGAGTATTTTTATATTTGTTAGATTCACGGATTTCTTTTACCTTTCTGACTCCATGCTTATATGTTATGTGCTGTACTAGAGGAACAGTACCAGAAGATTAAATCTCTAATGATAAAGTCTGAATGTACTTTTTTTAAAGATTGGTGTTATGCTGTTGGCTTGTCCTCTTTAAAATGTTACTTCTGGTCTGCTACCCTGCAGTGCTGGCTAACTCTCAAGGAGAGGAGACAGCAGCCCAGCTTATATAAGTATGTGAGTTGGTCGTAGCTATGTAATTTTAATAAATTGAATTGACTATGGTATTGTGGCTTTATGCTTCTCCTGTAGAAGCTGAGTAGGTTTTTTAAACCTCACAACAAGACAGTATATCAGAGAGACGTTCTGGTTAGGGGAAAAGCAGCAGCCTTGGAACTTGCAGCATCCCGTGTTTTCCAGCTGGTATGTTCTTTGTTTTTGTCAAAGGTACATCTGCAGGAGGAAGAAATGTGTCTTAAATGTGTTCTGTTGCTCTTTTTATTAAATAATAAATTTAGCATTGCCTTGGTGCATTGCTGTCCTTTAGCTTAAGGAGAAATTTAGATGAGTAGACCCAAGTAATGGCCTTATTCAACCAGATTTTCTTTTTTAATTTGGGATGTGTAGATAAAGCTGAAGGTGACATAGAGTCCTGTGCTTTGAAAGGACAGATGTCTTGAATGCAGTTTTTTCATTATTGTGATATTTCTGGCCAGATCTCTCTCTAAAACTGCTGCTGTCACATTTTTACCTTACAACAGGTTTCCTTTACAGAAGAGTTATGAGCCTGTCTGCATCTCTGGGAAGATTGTATTTAGTCACAGGGAAACTCACTGTTGCAGCTATTTCCAAGAAATGTAAATGTAGTACTGAGGTTATCATTGTGACAGTGCCTAGTTAGGACTGTGAAGTTTGCAAATAGATTTTGAAGTCTAACTTCAAGTACTGAATTGTATTTACTTTGCTCCAAAACAATTTTTCCCCCCCTAATGAGTGTTGGATGAACACAGCTGCTCTACTTGCAGCCTGCATAGAAAGATTTAGAAGTAATTTTGTGCTTTCTTCTTCTCTTCCCCCCTCTGAAATAGTAAATAATGCATAAAATTTAGAAGTCAAGAAAAGCGAGGGATAGAAGTTTGGGTTTCTGTCCCATATCCTGAGGCCTAGCACAGTGTTCTCAGATAATTTCTACATTCTCCACAAGGAAACTTTACTGATGGAACGTGAGAATTTTCTTTCCATGCATTGGATTCTGTGTGGTGAAAACTTAATACCATGTGTGGATTCAGAATGTCTTTTTTGCATTAGCTTTAAATGTCTTGGAAGAGATAATCTTCATGTTCATTATGAATTAACTGCTTCTAGTACCAAAACCAAAACCAATCCAGTACAGCAGTACAATCTTCTCCAGAGGTGATCTATGTTCTTAGTTTAAAATTACTAAGTTTTTTAGATTTGACTATTTCAAATTAGCTGTTAAGACCAATATCGCTTTCAGATAGGACTTTGAAGAAAAAAGTTTCTCAATTAAAAAGCTAAGTTGTTAAAAAGTTATGTTTCCTGTAGCAATTGGGTTCTGGTGGATTGATGACTTTATTTTCAAAAGATATCCAAAGTTACGAAGGGTTTTGAAACTACATGAAGTCTTCAGATTGTACTTCGTGTACTTCAGTAAGACAAGACCTGTTACAGCTGCTAAGTCATCGCATCCTTGGAGCTGAAATCTCCAAGCCTCCAAGTTTAAATTCAAGCAAAGCCTATCTTTCGAAGAAAAGTGGCTAGCTTTGTTTCTGTAGCAAGTTCTGGTTGGCTTGTTGTATTTTACTGAATGTTAGAATATGCTGGCCAGCATTCTGCAGTGGTGTCCTACAAATTTGAGGGCCTTTTTTCTACAGTTTATTAGGACAAGCTTTCCACAGTTTATTTCAAACGTAGAAATTTGTCAAGCCTCAGTGACTGATGTGGCACTCTTGGTTCCAGGCTGGGCATCGGTCTAGTAATGTGCTTTGTGTAATTTTTACTATGAATTTAAGGTAGCTTCAGGGAAGTGATCTCTGCCATTAAGTAACTGTGGTCTTAGTTTATGGGATTCCTAATTTTGGTCTATTCATGCCATTGCTGGGGAGCACATGAACCACTGCTGAAGCAGCTTGTGGAGACAGTGGTGAGTTCTGCTCTGGAAGTAGCAAAACCTGAGGCAAAGGATTAGCAAAAGCATTTCAAGAAGATGGAAAGAAAGTGATTATAGGGTAAAACAACTGGCCAAGAATTGCTGAAATTCCAAGTTGTGTAAATGTTTGAGTACAGTTGCTATGCTTGCTCAAAGCCTCTCTGCTTGTGAACACTCCAAACAACTGTATGCTTTTGTAGGAAAAAGACGATTAAAGTAAATGAGAATCAAAGCATTTTTAAACTCACCTAGTGAGTTCTCACATTATATTAATAATTCTAATAGCAAATAGTTCAGCAGAGCAGTGAGAGTAAGTATGTCTAAACAGCTTTTCATACTATGAGTTGGTATGCACAAAATGCAAATTGGATGAGGTAAACTGCACAGTTCCTTTCCCTTAATTACATTCTGGGTAACTGGCTTATTTGCTTCAAAAACCAGCAGGATGCCACTACAAAAACTCAAGAGTAAAATGTTGAACAAGAAAAAGTGGGAGCAATAAGGGGGGGAATGTTTTCTTGCCTTGGAAAGGCAATTCTCCCTCTCCTTGCTACTTCCCATGACACCTTTGCGGATGTTCCCATGGTGTAAGACTGCTCTCAAGCCACCTTCTCCTCATCTAGGTTTGATAGCAAAACCAAACTACTGATGCCAATGTTCCTTGAAGCTGAAGGCAGATCCTGATGACTTGGCTGCCTTTTTCTTAGGTTGCCAAGCAGTTGTTTCCTCAAGTTTTGGGGAGGTGCTTCTGCTGGTGGTAGAGGCTCTGTAGGTTCCCTGCTCAGTGTTCCAGCCAGGGAAAGCCTTCTCTCAGGGCAGGGTTGGATATTGGCAAAAGGTTCTTCCCGCTGAGGGTTGGGGCACTGGAACAGGCTCGCCAGGTAAGTGGTCAGAACACCGAGCCTGGCAGGTTCAGAGAAGCACTTGCACAATGCTCTCAGGCACGTGGTGTGAGCCTTGGGGTGATTTATACAGGGCCAGGAGTGGGACTTGAGGATCTTGATGGGTCCCTTCTAACTCAGCATATTCTGTAATACCGTGATCTGATTATTTTTCGTTAAAAATGTTGCATTGAATAATTTTATGGTGTTTCAGTTTAGCCTTGTCCTTGTGTAGCCAAATGTGATCTGTCTAGCTATCTAGAAATCATCTACTAGCTAAAATGCCTAGAAATTAGAGTATCTCATTAAATCTTCTAATGTAGCAATACTGTAAATGAAACTTCCATTAAAAAAAATTGATTTGAAGTGTAATAGAATTACATTCTTTTGGAGGTTGACAATGTTTGGCATTTTGTACCCAAACATGCTTCCCATGTGAAAAGTAAATAATTTGTAATTAAAATTATTTTGCTCCTATTATTTTTGTTCATGTGATATTATAAATTAAAGTGCTGCAAGTATAATATATCCTTGACCTCTTCCTTTCCTTTCTTGCTGAGGTGGAGATGAAGATATTTGGAACATGAATATAAAGTGTCAAGAGAAAAAGTCTTCAGGAGTCTCAGTTCTCCCTCAAAGGAGAGTGAGTGGGCAGAGGAACCAAAATTATAGTATTTTGGGAAGGATTCTTTTCAAAATCTGTTCAAATGCTTTTAAAACTTAATCCTGCAAATGTTTGTGAATAAGGGACCGTCACAGACCTTTCCTGTGGTTTTTCTCACAGCAAAGCTTCATGTGTGTTTTATAGAGAAGAGCTTTAATACTGATCCTTGTTGTGGATGTGTGGCTCTGCCCACTCTCACAGTATATCTCTGGAAACGGGAGGTAAATGAGGGGATTTTGATCCACTGTCTCTTATTTCCTCCTCTCTATTCAGGTGAGATAGCACCGGAGAGGATTTCTGCCATTAGGGTATGTGAGCATGAGGTCCAGGCATTTCACAGGTGATCTGTGACATGGCTTTCAGAAAAACAAACGAAATGTGATCCCTTCCTCTGTAAGGAACCAGGCACTGAAGACAATTGGTCAGCGAGAGTGGGTGGGTCAAAATGGAGAGCCTGCTTAAATGAGATCTTGCATATTTTAGGTTTTTCCCCTGATTACAGGGTGGAGGATTGAATACAGTATTAATAAGATTAAGATGTGCTGAACTTTCAGAGGATGTGCTTTGGGGGGAATGGTTTTGGTTTTGTTGGGGGCTTTTTGTTTGTTTTTAGGTGCTAGCATTGGGCAAGGATGGAGAGTAGAACAGTTTCAGTTGCTCAGCTTTTTTCAAAGTAAACTGTTTAACTACTGTGTCTCTGTGTAGCCACAATATTTTTTCCAATGGTAGAGAAAGCATTCATTTCTAGGGCAGAGAAATGAAATACTATTACGGTCTAACCACAGTCAACATACTTAGATGGACTTACTTGTGCTGTGTATTATACTGAACACTGTTCAGCTGGACTGCTCTTGTGCTATTGAGAGGTCTTGGATTCAAATGCCAGTAGAGATGATGCTCAGTTTTCAGGATAGGGTCCTCCCATATGTAGATGGGCTTTTCAGACTCATCTGGGTATTTTCACTGAGAGGAGAAAACTTTGACAAGTAGCCCCAGCTTCAAGCTGATCCTACTAGTGTTGTACAAAATGCTTGTGGGTATTTATGGATCCCTTTCTAAAATTATCATGAACCAGAGTTAAAGTGGTGCTCTGATGAATTTAAGTTCCTGAGGTTGTTTTTAGCACACTCACTTTCCTGTCAAAGCTGAAATTTATGAACTTGTTTTGATTTCTCCTAGATAACTTCCTGAGGCTTCAGGAGCACTAAATCAGACTGTGTACTTGTAAAACTGGACCTTTGTACAGGCTTTTTCCTGCTCTTGCTATGGGTGTGGGAATTTTCAACGTTTTTCTCATAGGGGTGTATAGCATGAAAGAAGAAACTTTAGAGCTAGTCAGGCTTATGAGCTAGTACTTGTTATTATCCTTTCAAAGACCCATGGAGTTCTTTGGACAGAAAACTGATGGGTTTGGAGTTGACTCAGATGTGTGATCGTTGATTTAATTTAAAAAGGGAATGGAAAAAGCCAATCTTTTCTGTTTTTTTCCTCTCCTTTGTAATAAAACCGTATGATGTGCACTCCTAGACAATTCCCATATGCTATCCAGTTACTTCTAGTCTCTGAGGTAGGAAAGAGAAGAAACTGTGTCAAACCTGATATCTGTGGGCATGTGATAAATCTTCTCTGCCTGTTTCCAAGTGTAGAAAAGCATTGAGAAAATGTTCCCTTTCATGTTTCTTCATGATGCATATCTCTTCCCACTGTTTCCTACTTCGCGCTTTATAAAATCAGCTTTCCTTCTGTCTTGTTTTTTTCTTTTTTTGCCTCAGGAATGTGGTCTGAGGTACAGAATTTTGCTGCTGACACACGTTTAATGTATATCAGCATAATCTAACCATTGTCATGTAAATTTGAAAAAAAACCTCTTGAATGATTGAAGTCAAGTTAGTGTGAATCAAAGGGTCTGTGTTCTTTAGCAAGGAAACAAGGTGGATGGCTATAAGCAGGCAGAAATCCAGGTAGTGAAGCTTTCCAAAGATATCTGCAAATCCTGTCTCTCCTTTTTCATCATCCAGGCTTCTGTGTGATTCTTTGAAGCTGCTCTTGGCTGATAAGAGAGAAGTGAAGAAGGGCTGTTAAGGGTGGTGTTAGGAATGATCTCTGTTGTAGGAGAGGGAGAAAGAGGCAACCGAGAGTGTCCTTGTGGCTTGTTGCAGCTCTCATTTTCAGCTGAATGTATACTCTGTGCTTACTTACTGAAGTCAGAACCAAAGCCATTATTGCTCTGACTAGCTCCTTAAAAAAAGTTTGTATGAACATACCCCATAAAATCACATGCATTTACAGATATTGATGACTAGTACATGGGAAAAGTAGCCAAGGTATAGACATAATGTGTGTGAACTAAGCTTACCTAGCAAGTTGTGAACAGACTGGCTGATATGATGGAGTAAGATTGGATTATAAGGTCAGCCAGAATTCCTTCTAGCAATAGCTTGGAAATCTCGTGTTAATGAAGCTGAATTTTAAATGACAGATAAGTCTGACTAATTGCTTGTGCTGTTTCTTCTGGCTTTTGTATTTCTCTACCTTTGTGCAATTTAAAGCAGTCTGTCAGTCTTTACCTACTAGTTCCTCTTGTTTTATTTATTAGGTATTGTGGCTTTTGATTGTAGATGTTGCCAATTCCAAATTCAGCATTCTGACCTTCTCTTTGCAGGGCTAAACCTTGGAGGGGCTTGACTGGACAAGTTACACATTTTTCAGTATTGTTTCATATCACAGTTATTTGTGGTTTTTTAAACTAGATGTAGTTGCAATGTGCTAGTAATAGCCTTGCAATTCTCTGCAGAATTGTTTTGACATAAGCTGCTTATCAGTTGGGTCCTATGATAAATGTTGAGTTTAGATTTTGACCTGTGCAACAATGCTGGTACCGTGGTAGGATGTGTCATACTTAAAATATTTTACCTTAACAGGATTTAGATTACTACATGCCTTTAGATATGTAGGATGTCTGACTTGTTTATTCTGATGAAAGAACAAGGAGAAAATCACTGTACTTGGAACTTGAATCCATTTAACACACAAAATAGCTTAATCATCTTGCAGTTGGTGGAATTTTAGTCTAGAATACATTGAAAGTTGACATTTGTGTTATGTAAGAAGTTAATTCAAAACAATTCTTGACCTAGCATGCACATGTGTTCCTCTGTAGCTTTTTAAAATTGTTTGATGGAAGATCCATCCTTTGGGCAAGGCAGGTATGTGCAAGGGCACGTGGGGATTTGCTTAACTTTTGCTGGAAAGGAGCATGGATTTTTGTCTTTCTGTTGTACTACTAAGACATACAGATGAACTTCTGCCAGGGGCTGTCATTCTTCCTTCTCAGAGGAGTGTGCGTTCAGATGGTTATTTTGAGCCTCATGTTGAACACCCAACACTGATAAAACCTGAAAGCTGCTGTTAACTTCAGTGTAATTTTGCTCTTCAATTCCATCAAGACTCAAGCTTTGCCTAAAACAGTTGGTTAGCTCCAAGCTTTCACCAATACAGCAATTGCTTTAGACAGGATAAGTATCCTTTGGGATGCCAGGGATTTTACTGTGCTTGTGGCTTTATTGTGCTTTGGGAGTATAACAAGTGGAATTCAATTTTTGCATGACTTCACAAAAAAAAAAAAAAAGTGCATTTCCAGCACTTTGTTCAGCTGTGCTTTGTAGGGGCCGAATTGGGAAGAAAGGGGAAAGATCAGTTGAGCATTCTTTGTGTCCCATCCTATAGAAGCTGTACATGGTGTCATAAAAGTCATGGCAAGTACTGGTGAGTTTCTAAGTTTTTTTTTGTTTTTGGTTTTTTTTTTTGTGGCCCTATCTATTTCATTTTCACCTCTTTAATATCTGTGCACAGAACTGTAAAACTTGAAAGTGGAGTTTTTTGAGGTCATCTTAATAAGACATAACTTGGAATGTATTGCTAAAGTATTCTTTTAAAGAAATACATGTAAGGAGTTTCACCAGATTTTAGCACAAGTCTTCCCAGTGTAAGACTACTTCTGTTTTAAATTTAATTTGAGCAAAAATACTTGGTAGGTTATGTCACTGAAGAACTTAGTCAGTAGCTTCCTTAAATGAATCCTAAGTTCAAGATGGGAAAGTTGTTTTAGATGAGATTTCCTGGAAGCCTCTAGACCAATATTGCAGCTTTTTGCAACTTTGTTAAAGCACAGGAGGAAGATGACATTTTTTTTCTTGATGGTGCATTTTCAGGATATTTCAGTTCTCTCTCCTTGGGGAGGTGACATATGGTCCTTTCCCAAAGAAGTTGGTATTGAGCTTTGCTACTGGAAAGCAAGTGAATCTCTCCCTTTTATAAGCTTTCTTCAAAATGAGATATTTCAACAAAACAACAGAATTCAGCCTGCATCTCCGCTGTATTTTTAATGCTAGCAGAAGTGTGGACATCAAGTGTGCCTTTATTTTGCTAAAATAAACAATCCTGACTGCATGTAACTTGCTTGGATTTCCTGCAGACAAGTGAAGTGAGTGGGGATGCATAGAATTGAGAATTTGAATGTGAAGAATCCGTGTTTCAGCTGCAGGAGGAGTCTGTAGGGATAGATGGGGTGAAGAGTTTAAGAACAGGTGGGTTTTCAGTTTGTTAGTGGTGAGTTTGTGTTTATGGACATTTGCTTGTACAAACTGAACTTTAAAATCTGTAAAAATAACATTTGAGCAGCTAGATCTGGAGTTCACTTGTTACAATCAGAACAATAGCATTCCAAGGCTTTGTGTTTACTGTCTCTGCATAGTAATCCAGATGAATTTCCACTGTGCTTGCTTGCTTTTAATTGTAGTTAGCATCCTGTCCACTGCTACATACCCTGCCTCAGCCTGTTGCCTTTATTAGGTTGTCCTAGTATAGGAGTTGTGCTGGTTAACAATAACTCTTCAATGAATGCTGCTGAATCACCATTAGGTTTTTCTTCTGAAGCTTTTGCTTATTTATGCTTACGTACTTTGAGACTTAGTTTTTGACATTAGAGGTATTACAGCCATCTTCCATGGTTCTACACGATACTTGATAGAGAAGCTTTTCAGAGAAATAATTTTTGTAACACTTTGCCCGTGATACCCTTTGAAGTGTTGATACCACGGTTTTAGGGTTCCTGTGTCAAGATGGTGAGTCTTGTTGAGAACGAGATAAAGGGAATGATCAAGTGAACAAAGACCGAGCTCTGTCTCAGTGGGGAAGGAGGGATATTTTCTGAATTACGAAATACATACGAACCTGTCCTCCAGTGAGGATTTACTCTGAAGTGGAAGGCAGGATTATGGCTATAAAACGAATAACTATGTTTTATTGCATTATATCATGTAGTGGTAATGCTTGCTTTTAAGGGTGATCTTCCTGTAAAGTAGGAGGAACATGTTTCACAAAGACTGAAGGCTTGACTGTGTTCTACTCCGCCAGTTTTGTCTCATAGTGAAAATTCCTTAAAGAAAAGGATGAGTTTAACACAGTTCAGTAAAATCCATCACTTGAAGTCTTCTTTTCTTTCTCAGGTGTAAAGGTAACAGCTTTCAAGTAGCAGAGTTTGAACTGCTAATACCTAAAGAAAACTTGACTATTTCAGAGGTTCCCCCAGCACCCATACAATGCAGAGTGCAGCAAAATGAGGAGTATAATGAATAAACTGTGGAACTGTGCTGATAGTTACACACCATTAAGAACAGTGTAATGGTGACCAAGTCCTTCCTTGATCGAGCAGTACAGAATCAATCTGTGGCTTTGTGTTAAATCTTGCAGGAATCTTTAGGAATCTAAGTAGATTTGAGTGCAAAAATTCAATCTCTGATTTTGGAGTGATTTGCCAGGTGAAACTTTGATATATATTCTTGGTCTGTTACCTTTGCAAAAGCAGCCTGTTAGTAGAGACTGTGAGGTGAATCCTCCTTGGTCTTAGTTAAATATAAAACTTGCTAATTCTGTGCCTTTGTTCCTAAATTTTGACAGGAAAAATTCTTCTAATAAGCATGTATCTGTACATAGGCTTTCTTTGTAAGTTTCAAATAAAAAAAAAGAGAGCAGTACAATAGGGTTCTTTTGCTTCCTTTGTCACCCTCTTTTTTTTTTAATCCAACTTGCTGCTTTATTTTTATACATCTCATTGCAGTGGGGCTTGCCTGAAGTCATCACTGCTGTCCTTAGTTTGATGAGAATGAAAGAAAGCAGCCTTACATGACTGAAAAGCTTCAAAAACATTGCAGGCAGTAGTTTCACCTGTATTTGATGAAAGGGCTTGAGCAAAAGTAGAAATCTGCAGAATGATCTGGCAGAAAGGTTTCAGCAACAGCAGTTGTGGTATAGTTTCCCAAAGGTGGGCAAAGACACTCAAGGGCTTTCAGTGTTTTGAGCTAATTGAGGCCTCTTTGCACTTATATTTAGGCAGGACCAGTGCTGAGCTTTGATTTGCAGGTTTGCAGGCAAGGTGGGATGGGGTGTTCTGGTTTCGGTTCATTGGGGCGGTGGGGATGGTGCTCCAGGTGTGAACTCAGGGGCTGCCACCCACCCTGCTGGACCCCCCCTACCAGCTAGGAAATAGCCCAGCTTTTCCCAAGTGGGTTCAGATCAAAATCTTCAAAACTGAATGATGCTTTTTGGGTATTCTTTTTCTCCAGTGCGTACAAGAATTGATATTCACAGAATATTAGTGTGTGAAATACCTTGTTTCTGAAATGACTTGCTGAAAGCCATGGGTGGGTTTGATTACATATCCTCTCCAGCAGCAGCCACTGTGTCACAGCTCTGGCCCCTACGTGCCATTTCTCTGCTCTCCATGCTGAACTACTCACCATGAGCTGTCCCTAAGGCCTCTCAGTCAAAAGGAGAAGCAAGAAATTAAAGCAGCCTGTTTTGTCTGAAAGGGCTTGGGGACAGCTTGCGAGGAACAGCTGATTGTGGTGGGGCTGATGCAATGCTGGCCTCGGGCTGGGGGCCCAACAGTGTGCAGAGGAGGATGATGACCTCTGTAGCTGCCCAGCTGTAGCAGGGAAAGTACATCCCTAAATTAAGCACTCCGAGTTAATTCAGTCACTTCTGAAAAGTCTCAAACTTTGACACTATTCGTACTGAATAATAACTTAAGCCTCTCTTACCACTGGCAAATACCCGAGACGGCTCAGGCTGGGCCGTCTCTCCAGCTGGCTGGGCTGCCTGCACCATGCAGGTCACGAGGAATTTTTAGTTTTCATTCCATCAAACCAATATTAGTAATAAAAATAAGACCTGCTGCACAGAAGTGAGCGTGTTTCTTCTGTCAACACTTCTCCCTGCTCTTATTTTGGTAATGTCTTAAGTCACTCTTTAGAGGCAGGCATTATTGGCTGTACTTTTCAAACAGGGGGGAATACTAAGTACTTGCAACTTAATCAGCCGTATAGCTGAAGAGAGTTTTTTTTCCTCTCCAAGTACTTTTATGTCCCATAATGAGCTGGTATTTTATAACCTCTGATGGTAATGTATTCCATATGCCTTCCATCACTGGGATAAAGAGCTTTACTCCAGAATCCAAAGCAAGTGGCTGTGGGTATTTATTTAATAAGGTTTGAAGTCTCTGCACCAGGCAGGATGTCAGTGTGCTCTGTACCCGGAGCTTCCTCAGGCTGCCTGTGGTGAGATCTTAGTTCTTTAATATCATGGAAAGATCACTCCTGTCCCATCCTGCTTCCTATGAAGCAGGGTAGGTTCTGTGGTTCGGGTGACAGTCCTCCTGTTTCAATCAAATTCATTGCTTTTCTTTATCCTTGTGGATACCCTAGTTTCCCTCCAGGACTTGGGAGGAGTTACAGCTGAGAGGAATTCAGCCATGAATATCAAGATAGCCAAATGAGTGGTCTGCTCATAATTCCTTGAGGCATCTCTTCTAATGCCTTGCACAGAACAAAAGTCCTGTTGTGGGGGTGCTTAGGAGTTGCTGTAGTCTTGGAGACCTGACAGGAATGAAAAAGAATCTTTTAATTTTTTTTTCTAAAATACTCAAACTGCTTTGGTTGGGCTTAGCATTTGAAAAACATTTTCTGGTATGTGATTCTTCTGGATGTTCTGGCTTACTTGCCTTCACTCTGATCAGTGCAACAATAATTATATTTAAAGTTTTTGGCAGGATTCAAATTTGTTTCAAGTCACAAAGGATCATAATTGCCATTTTATCTGCATGTCTGTTGGCTTTGGTATATTATCACAAGCCCCTGTGAAAACTCATTTGCTTCCTTCAGGGTTAGTTAAAACTGAAGAAAAATCTGTGTATGAATCTCATGCAGCCTTCTAAATCTTGAATGGGAGGTCTGTGAGGCAGATTGAGGAACATAATTTCAGAACTGCTGATGCTTTTACTGAAAACAGTGTTACTACTGGCACTGTTTGGGGCAGGGTACTGCAAAACCAACAGATTTTTGGTGGTGATGCTGTAGTTATGCCATAACTTTTGGTGTTTGATTCGTAGCCTGAAGGCATTCTGGTGTAGTCCAAATTGCTCCTCATCTTTCTGTACATTTGGAAGAAAAAAGGTCGTTTGCCTTCTGATTTGATTATTTTCTAGGTCATTACAAAGGCAGGTGCAGTTCTGACCCTTTCTCTTCTCCTCCACTCCCCAGCCTGTCAGAGATGAGCCTTCTTGCAGGAGACTCTGCCACCTGCTGCTTTCCTCCCCAAAGTGAGGAACAGGCAGCCTTAGATTGCTTCACACTCTTTCCAAACCCCATCCCTCTTCTGCTGTGGCAGAGCTTACTGTCATTTAAACTTCTCCTGCTTTTATGATCTGTTGGCAGCTAATACCTGAGCACTTTTAAAACTCATTCTGTCCAAGCTTATTTTTCAGTAGGCAAGGCTGCTACTTTTCAAACAGCTTCTGCTCACAGTTACCTGCAAAAAATACTTGAGCAGATTTAGAAATCTAGGAATTTAGTTCTACAACTAGTTGGTATGTCCTTGATTAACCTCTGCTTAAAATCAATATAAGCCAAAATCAGTGGCTTTTGACTAATTTTTTTCCCCACTTGCATGATAATAGTATCACAGTGTTTTATCAAATATCAATTATTACAGTCCTTAAGCAGGAAGAAAACTGAATATGTGAGCAGATTGCATCTCAGGCAACAACATGTGATCCAGTATTAAACATGAGCTTTTCAAGTTACAGAATCATGGAAGAACCCAGGTTGGAAGGAACCTTGAAAGATCATCTGGTCCAACCAGATGGTTGGTTATGTAGTAAAGTAGACAAGAATAGGAAGAGAGAAACCATTTGCTTTAATGAAGTAGGTCCAGTGTTTATTTCTGTATGTTTTTACCAAGGACCTTCTGGCTTTCACTTAGCAAAGGATAGTACTTGCTGGGAAAAGCACTTTAAATCCTTTGAAGGGTTCCTTTGAGTTTAAGGGAGTTATTTAATTTTTTTTCTTGGTATTTGTAGGCGTAACTGAAGGTTCTTATTCCAATAATTTTCCAGTCAAATATGAAGTTTGAGAGAAGATACAATTCATATCTAGCAGGAATACTTCTAGTGATAGCTCCCTTCCAGTTTTTCTAGAAAAGAAACGAGCATCATAAGATCACCCTAAGACACAAACCTTTACTAATGATATTAATTGTTACTGTATCTTGTGACTTACAAACTCAGTGAATTTACACAAAATTTTAAGAATTGCTTTTTAGAGACGTCTGAGTTGTTATACAGGTCGTGCTGTGCCTAACATCATGTACTTAGTCCAAGAGAGTCTGGTCCTAGAAAGCAGATTTCTCAGGCATCTGAATTTCCCCTGTAACTTTTTCCAGGACTAACTTTTCAGTACCCTTTGTGAAGTGTGAGTACCTAGTGTGGTAGTCTTTTAACCACTGGACTAGGCAGGATAATGGTACTACTTGATTGTTCCAGAAAGATGTTGTGTTTCCTCCTACGCCTCTTGGCTGCAGCTCTGTAGCCAGAGCTTGTACTCTACTATCCATGATACTCCTGAAAAATTTCTGAAGTTTGGTGTTTTCCAGGACACAGGTCTGCCGATATTAAGTGCAGATTATGTCCTTCGTTCCTGAACATTTGTGGAAGTTGCATTTGGTTATGTTGAAATGCTAAACGAGCTTGTCTTCCCAAGAGATTGAAGTTATGCCTTGCAGTCTTAAGGGGTTTCTATCAGCAGCATGCTCTGCTTTTCCTGAGAAGTTAGAGAGCACACAGTCAGAAAACAGACCTGGGAATATGATCATAAAACATAATTTTAGAGGTGCAATTGCACTCATCCCTGATGGCTATTCTTTATGCAGTTGTGCTATTAGTATTTACCAGGCACTTTTTACTCCATTACAGAGATGTGGATGTTTGTGTATGTTAATTCTTTAATCAGTGCTCTGTGGCATGAAGCCCATCATTCTGCACAGGCTAGGTAATTTCTCAGTCATTTTAAGAACTAAATGTTTCATGTTCCAAATATAATGTTCAAGTCAGCTTTTGTTTGTTAAGGCTGAGTTGCTCTAATTTACTCAGTTGTATTTTTTATCAGTTGTCTTGAGGCTTTGCATGGAACGGGTGTCCCATTTCCCTCTGTTGGGCAAAGAGTTAATCCACAGCTTCTGTGGTTGGGTATGAATTTGCTTGGCAGAGTAACTACTGCTTTCTTGGAGCACCTATTTTTGAATTTGATGCCGATACCTTGTGGGCATTAAAGTTTCACTGTTTCAGCTTCAAGCAGCAGTGATGTTCCTGCAGATCCAAACTGGCAGACATTGATAGCCTAAATGCTAGTGTTTATTAGAGCAGAGCAAGGCTTGAGGGTAACTATGCCAAGTGTTGGCTCATTAAATTGGCAGGAAGATTGAAAAAGGCTGCTTTTAAAGATAAGGACAAGATTTTGGTGCAGGCTAGGCAGGGGTGAGAGAATGGCAGTGGGTAGGGCATGTGGTAGGTGTCTTCTATCTTTCTGTAGATAATTTGAAGGCAAGAGCAGACTCATTGAGACAAATGAGCTGTCATGCAAGCAGGAAAAATAGCAAGTTGAAGTAATAGTGCGCAGCACTTGTCCCTGCTGGAGATCAGTAGGCACAGCTCTGAGATACTGGTGTTAGAATCAACTCTTTGCTTTTCTGGAGTCCTATTAAGCTATTAATTCCTTGTATTTAAGAATTTTGGTAAACATTAGTGCAGGAAAATTAGTGATTTATCTTCTACCATGATGGGGAAGCTACTTGGAATTAACATACCCTTTGATTTGTTTATCCAGGGAGCTCCCTCCTGAAGTTCACCGAGACTGGTGTTCTTACATAAATTTGAACTGGTTTAACCTGAACATGATTAGCTCTTGTCTCTGTTTGCAAAATACTTAGGTATATTTGGATGACTCAGATCTGGCCTGGACTATTTAGGGTTTGATAGGCTAACTTGGTGTAGATAAATCAGATTAGAATGAGTAAGTTATGCCTCCCGTTTACATCCTGAAATAGCAGAGATGAGAGATGCTTGTCTTTGTGTTGCCATTGCTCATGATGTTTTCTGTAGAGTAGAATCTGAGACATTTAACGTCATTTAACAGAATTGGTCTAATGGTAGTTATGCTAATAATCTGAATTAGTAAAAATAGTGAATTCATTGTAATACAGATCAAAGAGCTTCACTCTTTCTGAATCTCTACTTGGACTAAAGCAGGGTCTTTGAAGGGTTTAATTGAGGTTGCACCTGCTAACATGATGGCTGAGTGTGCTCCCCCTGCTATGGGGTTTGGACTGAGCAGTGTGGGCTGGAGGAATGTAGGAGCTGTGTTCTTTGGGTAGCCTTTGAAGCTATTTGAACCATGACCTGAAGGATAGCTGGAAGAGGCATGGAAATGCAAAGATACGGGTCAGCATGCACTACATCACCCCCTTCTGCAGTTACATGCTATGTGAACTCAACAGGAACCAATTATTTATTGTTGCAGATGAACATTTGATTTCCAGGTTCCATAGAGAAGGCTCATAGCATTAATTGGTGCTTCTATGATTATTGCAGATTATTTAATGTGACCTGCTCCTCATGATACCAACCTGTCATATCCTTCTACCTATGGAAGAAGACTCTGCTGAAGCTAATATTAAATTACCTGCTTGCGTGGTTTTGAAGCTGCATTTCATTTGTCATGCCGCCGTTTGTAGCTTGAAAATTTGCTGATGAAGTCTCAGGATGACTTGAGTGAAAGAGGCAAAGATTTTCTGTGATTAAGTGAATGCTTTTGTTGCTATTTCAGGAAAGCCCCACAGCACTGGCAGCTCCGAACGGATTCAGCTCTCAGGAATGTACAATGTTCGAAAAGGGAAAATACATTTGCCAGTCAACAGATGGACAAGACGCCAAGCTATCCTTTGTGGAACATGCCTAATTGTCTCATCAGTAAAAGAAAGCCAGACTGGAAAGATGCATGTCCTCCCTTTAATTGGTGGAAAAGTAAGATATTTTATTTTATTTATTTGCTTGGTTAACCCATGTCTCTTTCTGAAGAGAAGATTGCATTCAATTAGGATGATTCTGACTCTCCAAAGGCTTGTTTCTATAAATGGGGTTTTCAAAGTATATAAATGACTTTTGATTATGGTCGGTCATATTTAACAATTTAGAGTGTTTGAATTAAACTGCAAAGAAAAGCAACGGATCCACAATCAGTGTCTTTCTCTTATGTACAGTGTTAAGTGGCTTATATATGCAATAGCATCAGCCAAAGGATATGTGTAGGTCTGTTGTGTATGATCTGTGCCATTCCTCCTCATCCAGGTTTTATCCATGCTGGGTTACTCTTTTAAATTCTGAAAATTAACAAATAGGGGCATGGACTTATTCTGAGCATTGGGGGAGTTTTGACTATTCAGCTTTGTATGAGTAGTGGTCTGTTGTGAGCTAACAGAAACAAACATTTTTCCTTGTGAAAAGCTGAAACTGAACTTTTTTCTGATAGATTACATCTACAACCTAGGAGTGCCAGACTGAGCACGAGGAAATTTTTTTTTTCCCCACAGTGATGGTGACTGAGCACTGGCATAGCTTACCCAGATGAGTGATGGCATATCTATCAGCCCTGAAGATACTTAAAAACCATCTGGACATGGGCAGCTGGCTTTAGGTGGACCTGCTTGAGCAGGGGATTGAACCAGATAACCTCTAGAAGTCCCTTCCCACCTTAACTCTTCTGTGAAACTGTAGTGAAGAGAGTAAGATTACAGCATCACTGTTTAGCCTAAGTAGTGTTTCAGAAAACAGTTATTGGCCTGTTTAGATGAGGTAATGGGAGAAAAATCATCATCTTGAGGATGAATTTACACCTTAAGTAATCCTCCTTTACATACTGGTAAGTTGAATTCTGAAGAGTTATTTGGAGAGAAACAAGCTTCACAATATTATATATGCAGACTAGAGTTGATTCATTAATATTCTATACTAGCAGTGTGAAATGTAGTGCTGCCTTCTACGAGCTGTTTTTCCTGCCTCTTTTGGGATTCTTCACATGATTCTCCAACTCTTCCCGGGAGATACTGAAGTAGAAACATTGTCCTCTTTTGGCAACAGTGTGTGAACTCTTGGGAGTGAATTGTATTCCTGGCTGTAGGTTGCTGGAAAGGACAGGATTAAGGTTCCCATCAGCCTTCTCTTTGAGGTGAATATTTTCTTCATCTCAATATATTTATTTTAATTTAAAAAGGGAAAAGGTTATGTACCATTTTAATTGCTTCATGTGGAATTTCTAAGTAGCTTTTGCACAGAAATACCTTATGTGATGTAAAACATGCAGACTGTGTTAAGAAGAAAGTTGACAACAAATTTTAAAAGGAAAGGATAACTAAGCTCAGAAAAATGTACTAAGGGCTTCTGCTGACAAAGCTTGGGAGGGGAGTGCTTGGCACAGAACTAAGTGTTTTTTAAATTATTGCTCGAAAAATATTCTTCCTCATCCCCATAAATACTCTGCACTTCCTGGTTTGCAAAGGCTTTCCAGAATGCTGTACTGAGACACTGAGACCATAAGTTGTGTGGGACTTCTCATGTATGGTAGCAGAATGATGTATTCTGGGTGTTTTTTAGCAAGTTGAGAAATGCCAAAGAATTTAATTGGGCTGTTAGAGAAGCATTTTGTTAAGCCTGTTTTTAATAACCAAAGAGTATAAATTGTATTCTTTTAGGTTGCATAAAAACAGCCTTAAATGCGTTTCGCTGGCAAACCTTTTATGGTGTTCAGTTTCTATTAAAATGTTTATGTTCTTGCTGGTCTTCTCTGTTAGTTCTGTCCTCCTTCTGTTCTCAACCCTGCTTGTGTAGATTTCATGAACATTTGACAGCCAAGATCCAGCTTGGGTGTTTGAGATGGTTAATCCAGCTCTACTTGATGATGTCCTTTTGAGCACACTTTAACTTTGCCTTGGGGAGTTTTGCAAAGAGAGTTTTGATTCTTGTTGACTCACAGTTTTGTTTCTCTGCTGTAGGTGGAAGAAGTGAAAAAGCACCAGCACTGTTTAGCATTTAGCTCTTCTGGACCTCAAAGCCAGACCTACTACATTTGTTTCGATAACTTCACTGAATATCTGCGATGGCTGCGACAAGCATCAAAGGTGAGAATGCTGCTTACTCTAGTGTGAATGGGATGTTTGGAGAGTTTCCCCCAGTTCAGTCTTCTCCATGCAGCAATACTGTCCTTCTTCTGGGTTGATTGCCAGGAACTGTTGTTGCTGCTGTTAGTGTTGTGTGGAAATGCTCAATTTGAGAGCTCTTGGTAACAGGCAATAAGGAGGTGAAACTTTCAGCATTTATCCTGGGACTCCTATCTACTAAAGTTGTGTAAGCGAAGCGCTGTACTGATCTTCTTCCATTTTCTTATCAGCTGTATGGATCTACTGAGACCATTATAACAACAAGGATGACAAATACAACTGTCAATGTTTCAGTTAAAAAGCTTTTTTTCAGTTGTTATTAAAACCTAAAATAATGTCAGGGTTTTTTTAAATTAATTCCTCACCTAAATATTAAATTGATAGAGTAAAGGATTTTTTCCTGCTTTAAAGTGTTGCTGAACCTCTCTGGTTTAGTAACTGTTTGATTTCTAGGTTATTTGTAATAAGCAAATAATTTTCTGTCAGTGAAAAAAGGTTACTAACTAAAACCTTTGTAAAGCAGATTTTACACTGGGCTTAGAATACAATTATAGGAATTTAGGGCTTGCATTATTTCATTTAACTTTTCAATTCCACTTTGTAGAGTTGAAAGGTGTTTTTGCAGATGTCTGTTTTATCTCTTAATCCCTGCCACTTTATTTGCTAAAGCCTTATATCTCTTGAACCATTATATTTTTCATACTTTTTACAATGGATTTTTTTTCTGCTGTGCTCTATTTGGTTTCGTAGTTGGACCTAAACTGTTCATTAGTTTCATATTTGATAGGACTCTCTATGCTCTTTACTAGTTTTATGTAGCAGTACTTAGAGACACTTAAGTAGCACTAGATCTGTTTTGGTTTTAGATTGCAATAATGTATTATCCAGTCAATTGCCAATGATAAAGCCTAGGCTGTGGGCATTTTTAAGAGGTTTGATTATATGTCAGACTTTCTTTGAACAGTAACTATTGCACCTTCTAGCACATGAATAATTCAAAATGTTTTTTAGGGTTTTTTTTTTTTTCTTGTAAGTTTTAAAATTCTTTTTAAATAAACTGTTCTGGCGTATCTGCTTAGGTCTGTTAAGCCTCAAGGTAGAAATCCCCAAGGCATGTTTTATGAGATAGTGAGGCATGGTCTGTCAGGTTTTTGAGTTCTTGCTGCTTTGGGGCTGTCTCTAGGACAGTAGTGTCCTTTCATCTCCAGAGGGTTTGACATCAGATAAATGAAAGGCAAATCTAATGAGTGAGGAAAACAGTGGAAAACAATGAACTTCAGAGCTAGAGATGAATGGCCAAAAAGCCCCTCTGAATTACTGGCAGCATAAGCTTGTTCTGTGCCATGCTGTGCTTCTCTCTTTCTCTCTGGTTCACCCAAATGACTAACAGCATTGGGATGATAGCCAGCATGAGAACATATCCCCATGTACTCAGGATAACGTCCCATTTTTATGTAAGTGGGAAAAGAAAATACATAGCTTCAAGTGTCTTTTCAGACTTTCAGAAGGGAAGAAATTCTTTATGCTATTCTTTTAGCTGGCAAAATATGCTTTGAGGAAAAATAAAGGCATCTTCCCCAACTCCCCAGCCCCCAAACCTGAAACTTGGCATTCTGCATTCCTGGATTTTCAAACAGTATTTTGCCACTTCAAGTTGGGGTGGTTTTTTTGGTGTTGGTGTTCCTGTCCTGAGACTGAAAAATATAGACAAGCACGATTGTATGCAAAGCAGTTGTGTGAGAAGTGCTGCACAGTGTCTGAAGAAGAGAAACAGGGAAACTAGGAATGCTGCAAAAGTAACTCAAATTTCCTCTAGCTGGTGCTGTTTGGGTCAAAGTGCTTAATTGTAAGGTGCACTGCACCTGATCTACATGTATAAAGAAATGAGAAAAGTTGAATCTTTAGCTCTGTAGTTCAAGCAAACTAACATTCTTACACTGGGAAAAACCTCCAACATTTATAATAAGGTGTTCTGCCTCAGGTGTTTGGAAATTAATCAATTTCAAAGCTGCTGAAATATTCATGCTAACCAAGAAAAGATTGTGTAAAGCACTGTGTTTCTGAAAGCAAGGAAATTTAGGAACGGAGGTATTATGGCTCTGAAACTTAGCTTCTAGTTGCTTGCTATGGGCTAGGTCAAATGGTCCTTACAGATTCTTCCCTAATACTGGTGTTGTATATAGTACTTGCACTTTTGTGAGTTTTAATGAATAATATTGAAGACTATTTTAAATATAAATGTTGTTTAATGGCGTTTGTATTGAAAGTGACATTTGTGTTAATTTACATTCAGTGGTAATCCTTCAGAGTAGTTCTTCTCCTTTGTGCTTCTAATACGTGCTGCTGAAAACTGAGGCTTCTGATTCTTCCTTTAGCATAATGAAAGCTTTAACTATAAATTTTAACGCAGAAGGAAATCCCTGGCAAAATATTTCATTAAAATTGCTTAATTCAGGTTTTAGCTATGAAAAAAAAAATCATGTCTGTCTTCTGTATGCTTCAGAAGAGCTAGAAGATGATGTTATTTTAACTTTTAAATGACAAGCTCAATCTTGAAAAAAGTTTTGTAAAGAATGCTTGCTCTGCAGTCTTTCTCCCCACAGAATATTGGCAATGTTGACTTTCTAGTGGTGTTTCAGTATGAGACAAATCCTAAAGCATCACTCCTCCAATAAATATGTGTATGCTAGAAAAGATTTGAATTCATGTTTGCAGAGGCTGGGGTTTAATTTAATTGAAAGTAAGCATTGCTCCTGTATAATCAGATTCATTCTAATGTGGAATCTGTCATAACCAAGACAGCTCTTGTGCTCTGCCTATGTATGCTTTTGGAAGGTGAATAGGTGTTAGAGTTGGTTTTCCTATATGTGTGTGTCCTGAGGTGAACAGAACTTCTGTTTTCAGGACAGAGTAGAATTATTGCACAAATACTGACCTAAATATCGAACTTGGTGACATACTTATTCAAAATAGGTCACTTTTAGATACACTGATTTAGCCTCAAACAGAATATTTTTAAAAGCTGGAGATGCGTCTTGTTCGTTAATATTGATAGTTCTATACCACAGTGCATTTCTTTCTTTTTACTTTCCAAAAACTGGAGGCCTAATTAAGGAAGCTTGAAAGGAAAACAACAGCAACAGATTTGGTCCTTTGTGATCTAATGCATTAGTTCTCTTGCCAAATGTTGAAAAATAAGCTTATGCAACTGGGAACGGGGAGCAGAGAGGAAGGAAAGGAACATCTTCACAGCTTTAAAGAATTTTGTCTGCATAAAGTTGCCATGATGGTTCTGGAATTGGCACAATTACTTGCACAGCAGATCTGCCTCTGTTTGCCACTTGAATGTCAAGTGGAGAAGGACAGGGCAAAGAACATGTGTTTAACAGTGAGGAGGATGTGATGAGGGTGTTCCTCATTTGTCACTTCCAAAAGCTAAAAAACTACACCCTTAATGTAGAAGAGATAGAGGTGTTACACCTACAGTGGTGGGACTTGCTCTTGTGAGGCTTTTATTTGGGATGTGGTCTGCTGTTGTGTGCTTCTAACAGGTAAACCTAACTGTTCTTCAACGTGTGAAATTTCTGTTGTGATTGTTGCCTGTGACACAATTCATGACATGGATGGTTTGGCTGGAGTATAAAAGGGTTATCAGTCCTCTATATTCCAAGGCATGCAGTTAAAATGGGATGTCAAGGTCTGCCTCAGAAATTCAGTATTGCAGAGCTTATGTCAGGATGCATTACAGAACTTTATCTACTTGGAAATAGTGTGCCTCACTGGACATGCTGGGTTGAGTTACCTGACCCCACAGAACTTCTCCCCTCCTGGCTGCAGGGGAGCAGGAGGTTTGTCAACAGCTTCATGTGACAATTAATTCCTGCCTTAGTGCTTGGTTCAATGGGGCAGGTAGAGGAAGAGAGGCGATGAGGGACAAGGGCTGTAAATAGTGAATGTCTGTGTAGGTAGGTAGAGATGTGCAGGCACAGAGCCTTGTGTGTCTGCACACCATTGACAGGAGTTGGGCAGCTGTGGCTGGGAATAAGTTATTGTGTAGGGCTTAGGTGCCTACACGCAGAGTCCTACTGTTGAAAATACAAGAAATGCCCAAAAATAATATTTAAAGCCCATGAAATTTAAGTTTTCTCTTGTGTGCTTTTATATTTTCCTCTCTGTGTTTTGATCACCTCTGTGTTAAAGGCTGTAGTGGAAGTGTGTGGTATTCCACATAACCATAGCCTGTGAAAAAAGAGAGACTAAATTATGTCAGTGTACATTATGTTTAAAACATGGTAAAAATAGCAAGAATAGTAGATTGCACTGAGAAGGGTGTGCTGCCATGTTGGCTTTATTCCTTTCATGTCAGTGCAGAATTCTCTCTTCATACATTTATTTGCACTGTGAAGCTAGCAGAAAATAAGAACAGATTAGAATTTCTTATGCTATACAAGTAATGCAGGAGCCTCTACAGCTGTAGTCTCCATCTTTCCTCAACTTGTATAGAGATCTACCTGAAGCAGCAGTACAAAATCACTGGTTTTGCTTTTTGCCTTTTTTCTCTAAAGTTATCTAGTTCTGATCATCTGCCTCAGTATGCCTTTCTAATTATTTTTTCAGTACAAATTTGACAATTGTGTACAGAGACTGTTGTAAAAGGGAATTATGAGCCCTGTGAAGAGGACAACGGTGATCTATAACTCTAGTGATATGATACTTATATCTGAGGAGAAAAGTTTGAGTTCTGACCACATACTTGGTGCTACAGTCCATGTTTATGTATATAAATTGTACAGAATTTAGAAATTGATTCCCAGATGTTGACTGCAGTTCTGCAAAATATTTCCGAAACAGGAGAGCAAGATGATTAGCTTTTGGATGTGTTTTACAGAAACTGCTGAAGAAATGCAGTGAGCAACAACTGAGCATTACTGCTAAAGATGTACCTGCTTTTCAGCTGTGCTTTATCCACCTTTGAGATAGGGATAGATCATCAGCCGTGGGACTGCTTTTTCCTTCAGCACATAAGATTCTGCTTATTTGAAATAATGGGAAATAAGGCATAACCGCTTGTGCATATAGCTTCATGTTTATTTCAGATGCTCTCAGACGTTAGCCTTTGGCTTTCTTCTAGCAGCCATGGCCACCCAGAAAAAGTTGTGTGAGAAACTTAGATGCCAGCTTCATTGTGGAGCACAGACTTTGCAGAGCTTTTTAATACGAAATACAACTTCCAGCCTGTAAAGAAGGCTTGAAGCTACTAGTCTCATAGTTAAGTTAGCCCTACATTGTATTTGCCTTGGCTTGCCCTCTAGGTGATTGACCTATTTCATATTGTATTTCTGGATACTGTAATGAGCTGTCTTCACAGACAGAGATCATAATTGCAGTGATTTTTATTATCAAGCTTCAGTTGTTACTGGAGGCATTAGGGACTGGCTTTTCTAATGCTTACTGGTCAAAATGGGCTCAGAATGCCTTTTTGCAGAGCTTTGATGACAGAGCAGCACCAATGGTGAAAAATCATATGCAAGGAAAAATCATATGCAAGGATAAAGTAGTTTATTTTAAGATTTTTGGGATATTACTTGTTAGAGTGCTGACAATTCATTCTTTTATGTCACTGGATGCACTGTCTTCTCTCCAAGTGTCTTTTAAGCCCCCTAAGCAATTGATAACCTTCTTCTGGAGGAATAATGTGGAGAACTTTCCTTTCCATGAAATTTGAATTTCTAGATTTGTATTTTTGCTTTTACCTTTTGCTGTTGGTCATCACCTGTGGTTGTTCTACAGGGAATGACTGTGTGCAACAAACAGACTATTCGTGTTGCAGTTAGAGCTTCTGACATTTCCTTTTAGCTTTATGGTCTTGGTCTATGTGTTTGAATGTACCATTGTGATTCTGGGCTGCCTGGTTTTGTGTATGTTGGGGACAGGTTGGAGGTCAGGAACATGCTGGTTGGTCAGTGAGAAGGTGACTGTGAAGTAGTTGTTTTGTTTCTTATGCAAGTTGAGCTTGGAGGCTGGAAAACGAGTCTTTATTCTAATATGACCTAAAAATTAGTTTAATGTACTGCCAGCATCAGTGGGCATCTTTTGACAATAGCCTTTAACCAAAGCTTGTTTTCTGTGTGAATAATAATTTGGGTTTCTTCACACCTGAGATTTAAGCAGCACAATTAGCTGGTTAGAAATGCTGATTTAATCTAGTCAAGTAAAAAGAACTCAGAAGGATTTTCTCATTTTTCAGCGGGTCTTTTTTTGAGCTGATCCTTACTTACAGGAAATATGATAACTCTAAGTTTAGTACAAGGAAACCATTTTCCCCTCTAATACCATAAGATGACAATGTTGAGATAATGCATTTGCTAAAAATAGATCCCTAAAAATAAACCCACAGCTTCCCTTTGGTGGTGATTACAAATACTCAAACATAAACAAACCTCTGGTTTCCATGTGGAACTTGACTTCCTTGTCTCTGTGTGCATGAAGTCTTCAGCCAGTTTTGTTGCTCTTTTGATGATAACACTTGAAAGTGTTCCTCCTCCTCTTTCCCTGTAAAGCCCCCTATTCTTTTATGCCTTTTGTTATTAGAGGTTAGTTGACATTTTGGAAATGAACTTCTGGGTGTGTTTCAATGTAGTCAGTCTCTCTTAATGGTTCAGGAGGGAAGTCTGGTATTTTGTCTCACCTGATTAATTTTGCATATCTAAATAGTTCAGCTGATTTTAAAGTGTAATGGTGACTTAAAGCATTTCATTTGTGTTTTAGAGAAATTACTGTTTCACTGTTTTTTGGGGTGTTTTTCTTTTGCTGGAATTTGGAGAGTCTGTGGTACTTGTTTTGGGCTTGCCGCCTTCAGTTAATAATGGTTATTGAAGTATTGCAGCCAAGAGTGAGAACAGAAAACTAAGTATCACCCACACATCTGGAATGGCATTCAAGTACTGTTTTTTGAAGCCTCTAAATCAGGTTCTGTTATTATTGAAGCTGAATTTGTGCAGCTCTTGCATAAATAGGAGAAAGCATTGCCTGGAAGCTCAGTGAGGTGTTGCCTATGTTACCTTTTTTAAGGTGTGTTCAATCCAGAAGGATCCCAAAGTGTTTTCAGTAATTTCTGGAAGTGGAAGAGTAGAACCAAGTGGGAAAATGAATGTAATGTTGCTCCTAGTGAAGCTCAGGAGAACCAAGTGTCTGCAGTGAGCACATCCCGTAAGATGGAAGGGGGTTGCAGGGACTGACATAATGCACAGTGTTTTGGTATGTGTAAGGTGATAACGGAGTTAGTCTTGAAACTGAATGGCTGTAACACTGAAAGCCTTTCCAAGCAGTCTAGCAGCAAGGAAGAAAGGAGAGGAATTATTAGCAAAACCGAACTATAGGGACGTTTACTTGCCTTTGGCCTCTACTGTAGTCAGTGGAGAAGGACTAAAATCCCCAAGGAGAAGAGAGAAGGAGTGCTGGAGACCAGTTTTAGACTGCAGGCCAGTAGAGCTATATCCATGATAATTTGTATTACAAAACACTTGGACCAGAAGGCCTGAGTTTCAGTGGAATAATGGCACGAAAAGAATTCATCCATTGTAGAATTAACCCATGTGATAAACTGTGTCAAAGAACCTAGATCAGAAATTGAGGACCTAGCACAATCTCTTGCTTAACACAAACAAAAAAACCCTACCACCCTTTGCATGTAGGACTGGGGAGACTCAGATGAGCAAATTTTCAGTTTAAGTCTTACTGGCAAGATTCTGAAATCTATAGTATATCATAGAATGGTTTGAGTTGGAAGAGACCTTAAAGATTATCTAGTTCTAAAATCCCTGCCTATGGCAGGGACACCTTCCGGTAGACCAGGTTGCTCAAAGCCCTACACAATCTGACCTTGAACACTTCCAGGGACAGGGCATCTGCAGTATCTCTGAGCAACCTTGGATTATCTTTGTGGCCTTTGCTTGACATGCTTTAAAAAGTTCACGTCTTAATTGTGTAAGAGACCTTAGACCTGGATGCAGCAGTTCTCACAAGGGCAGAGTACAAGGGGAGAATCATCTCCCTTGCCTTCCTGGCCATGTCTCTTTTCATGCAGCCCAGCCTGTAGCTGGCCACCTGCGCTGTGAGTGAGCATTGTTGGCTCATGTCTGGCTTTTCATCCACCAGAACCCCCAAGTCCCCCTTCACAGGGCTGCTTTCATTGATGACTTCTACCAGTCTGTACTTATGTCTGGGGCTGCCTCCTGACCCAGGTGCAGCTCGTGGGACTTGGACTTCTTAAACTTCATGAGCTCTTGTGGGCCCACTTTTCAAGCTTGTCCAGGTCCCTCTGGATGGCATCTCTTCCTTCTGTTGTGTCATCTGTAAACTTGCTGAGGGTACACTGTGTTTTGATAAAGGTATAAAAGAGCACTAGTCGTATAACCTGCGATCCTGAAGGTCACTATCCTCCTCCAGCTGACAGAGAGCTGTTAACCACAATTCAGGTTGCATCTATCCAGCAATTCCTTATCCACTAAATAGTCCACCCTTCAAATCCATGTCTTTGTGGTTTGGAGATAAGGATGTTGTGTGGGACTGTGTTGGAGGCCTTATAGAAGTCCAGGTGGATGACATTGGTTTGTCTTCCCCTGCTGATTGCTGCAGACACTCTATCATAAAAACACCACCAGATTGGCCAGGCATCATATGCAGTTAGTGTCTTGTATGCACCTTAGCATTTCTTCCATGAGGATCAGCTGCATGATTTTCCTATGCTGAAATGAAAAAATGCTGAAAGAAACTCCTTGCTTGAGGCCTGCTCATTGCAAAGTGTGCATGCTTGGCAGTACTGCAGCTTGTCTTTGTAAAAAAAAAAAAAAATCAAACAGGAATAGTAAGAAGAAAAAGGGTTTTTTCTTAAATTTTATTAGACTATGACCTCGTTGACAGTATTTACAAATGAATTCTTTTCAGTCAAGCTGTTCTAAGGATGTTAATATTCCTTACTCCACCAAATGGAGACTCACATGTCTGAATTATAAGTAGCTTAATGCTATAGGTAATTACTGTTACTCAACTCTAAGTTACATCTTAAGCCTTGTCCTTGCAGGGATCTTAGGGTGAGCATCCCAGTCCTTACACCGTTGACTACACGAAGGTGCAGAGTTGATATCATTCCCTGGGTAATATCAATACCAGTACATGATCTCTAAAGGAAGAGTACTTTTTCTCCAGGAGGAACAAAAGTACTCATATTCTGGTAACGGCTTGAGATACTACCCAGCATTTCCAAATGACAGATGATGAATATCACCATTCTTGTCAAATTCTTGCTGTCTACATCTTTATATTAAACTTGGGACACTGACTTTCACATCTATGAATTTTTTTCTGGTCTCCTAAAAGTAAAGAAGCCCATCTTCTGGTTAATCCCCTTCACACTTCCCCCTCCCCACTGTTTTTTAATGCTGTTTTCAGTTGTTTGAGGTTTGCACAAGGGCCAAAAGTAGAAGTGACCCATTTGTTTATAAAACTTTGCATAGAGATAAGGAGAACAGAGAAGGGACAAGTTTAAATTATTTTTGTGTCCCTGAGTCTTGCTGGCATGAGGTATTTGTACCAGAGGCTTTTGGCTGCTTCACCTGCAGAGGAGAGATGGGGCAAGAGTGCCCTGTGAGCATGCCACACTGGCTTGTACTCCTGCTCTGCATCTTACACAGGGAATTACTACTCTGAGCTGTGGTAGTGACTGTTGGGTTTATGGATCTGCGTGACTGACTTTCAAAAAAGCCCCTTTGCAGAGTTTTGTATTTTCTGTGCAAGGCTCTTAGCTTGAGTTGGCTTGTATCTAATGTAACATTTGAATGAAAACAAAAAGGAGATACCAGAAAAGCCAGTACCCTTTTGCCCTTGGGCTCCACCCATTTTAACGGTTGTCATATAAAAATGGAAATATGTGGTTTAAAGAAAAAGCAAATGTTTTATTCCCCTTCCCCTTCATTAAGTTTTCTGGCATTAGATTGTTTACCAGGCTAAACAGTTCCTCAGCTCTTGGCTCTGGCTGAGGGCACCAATGTGCTTCCTGGCTGTGGGCTTCAGCCCAATGGAGAGAGACCTCTCTGCTGAGAAGGGCTTTGATGTTTGAGTAGGAAGAAGGAATAGGATTTGAAGCAAGGTTAGTTCTGAGGTGAGGAGAACCTCTTTGCTTTAACTTAGTTTAGGTATTTCAAGTCAGTGTATCACTGTTTAGTTAAGGCTTATGCAGGCATTGGTGGGATGTGATGATTATCAAACTGTTTAAAAACAAATGCTAAAGGAGAAAAATTAAACTGCCTTTGTATTGCATGTCTACAGCAGGTATAATTTAACACTGTCAACTCAGTCCAAACAGACTGGGAATTTGGCTGCCTGTACAGTGTGGGCTGTTTTGCTATTTTGTCTTCTGTTGAAGTCCTATGCAGTACTTTCTTATCTGAATAGAGCTATAGGAAATGGGATGAGGGTAAACAGGAAAAAGACATAATTACATTGGTTTAAATTCACACCACAGGTCACACCAAAAGATGTCCTTGTGTAAACAAGACTTGTGTTTGTCCATACAGCTGGGTTCAGCTGGTGCCTATTGCTGACATCCATTGTCAGCAACAGATCATTTTTGTAGTTTAGCCAAGGCTTTAAAACAAAGACGATAATCAGTCTTGTTGCATAGCTCAGTGACAGAGGTGTCATTATTCTGATGGACAAAGCAAAGTGGTTTTTCAGCCCTGTGTATCAAAGAAGCAGCAAAAGTATGGTTTGATGTGAATATTTTTCTGTATTTTTGTTGCAAGATAAAGATTTACAGTGAACCCATACCATATTTTCACAAGTCTTGAAATACTGTTTCCTTTTAAAAAATAGTAAGTAAAGAAAAAATTAAAATCAGACACTTTGGCAGATCTTTTTTTTATTTGAAGTGTTGCCTGGAATCTAGGCATGAGAGGTACTGCTGGCTTTTTTGAATAGTTGTTTTTATTTGTAGGTGTATTGTGGCACAAGTAACACATGTACAGAAGTGAGTTTTCATATTGGGGAGACTGCTAGTTCTTTGGCATGTGTGCAACTCTCAGGTGGGGAGGAGCAGAAGGCATACTGCCCAAGGGAGGGAGAGCACTCTGCAGCAGCATTATTTGTGAGGTATTTTCAGAACAAATCTGCATTTTGTTGCTGCTGTGGGAAAATTAAAAGCACAATGACAGGTTTTTGGTATTTGTGGTGGGTAGACCCAGGGCTTTTTGTAGTACACTTGCTACATTGTGTAGCATGTCTTCAAAACTACAGATAGTTTGCCATATCCACGTGAAGACTGAAAAAAATGGAACAGTGTAGGCTCAGGATTCATAACTGAGGTTGCAACTGGAGTACTGCTCCTCTGGTATTACAGTGGGGGACATTGCAACACAATGACAGACTGTAAAGTATTTAGAAATCATATCCAGGGAATGGAGAAAGCAGCATTTTTTTTTATGATTAAATATTGTAACTGAAAAACATACTTCAGAAAGTGTGAGATCTTGCTTTGTGTTTGAGCTGCATGGCTGTCAAATGTTGCATGCCTTGCAGAGACAAGCATTGACTCTACAGCTCCTGCTGTAGCTCTTGTCATTGAGAGCTTGTGATGTACCATCTTCTGAGAAGGTCATTGCCCCAGCCATTTCCTCAGTGTTATTGGTGCTGGAAATGTAGCAGTGGCTTCATGTGACACAAGTGTAAAGGGTCTGTGCAGTTGGGGATATGATGAGAAGACATTAGAGGAAGATTGTTTTGGGCCATGGCAGCTTCTGCCTGTGGAGTTCTGAATTGTGCTGCTTGTGGTTTTATTTTTATATATGTGCATACAGCATATCAAACAGCTATACTTGAGTTTTCCACAAGAAAATACCAAACAAACCATAACAAGCGCTCAGTGCATGTTCCCTGTGTATTCACAAAGCCTTTCCCTCTAGCAGTGCGACCGCACCACCTCTCTTCACAATTTTGTACGAGCATGGATGTGTTGAACACAGCCCAGATAACTTGTTGGGATATTTATTTACAGTGGAATGTTTTGGGTTTGTTTTCTTCCAGTGGAATCATGACTTTCTGAAGATAATGTCCTTTTCTCCAGATGCATTTTCTTCTTTGAGTGTGAAGGATATTCTACTCAGTATTTTCCTACCCTTTATCAGCTTATCTCTGCAGTGATTCTCCACAGTGAGTCAGGGAAATCCAGTGCTTTATTAAAGAACTGTATCATCTTTTAGAAAAAAAAGTCTTTGCTTTTAATAAATGATAGCAACCTCAAGCATGTGCTGTCTTGCTATGCTCAAGTCAATTGTAGGCAATTGCAAGATTGATTTCAGAACAGCATGATTTCAGAATTTTGATATTCAGCTTCAAAATAACTGGTGAAAATTTCTGGTGAATGAAAGTAAGTATTAAGATGGTGTTTTCCTTTGTCACTCTCCTTTGTTTTTCACCTTGTTGCTCTGTTCTGTAGCAATTTGTTATAGAACAGTATTGGGCAATGAAAAGAGAAAAGGCTTATTCCTGCCAGTGAGAATAACTATGTGTGTTTATATCAGCCTTGTAACAATTTGGGAGTTAATTCTTAGAGTACTGTTTGGTAACAGAGATTTTGATAAAATTACAGTTGATTCCAGAACTAACACCTTTTAAAATATGATTTTAACTTTTACAGTTATCTCTCTTGTAGAAGCATCATTCAGTATTTGTCAATTGCGTGAAAATATTAATTAAATGCTTTGTATAGTAAAGTGTTCCTTTTTTTAAAAGAGTCAAACAATTACCAGTACATACAACCTGTAAAAGCAAAATTACTTTTAACTAGATTTATTTCTCAGGGTTTGACAGTTTTAAGGAAGGATTTGCATCCTTTTTTGAGGCAACAGTAGACAGAATTTGTATATTTGATTTTGTTTGGCTGCATTATCTTGATTCCCACTCAGAGTTGCCATTTCTGGTTCTTGATATATTTTTAGAATAACATGCCTTGCTAAGCAGGCTGGTTGCTTATTGCTGTTCATATCACATTCCAAACAAGTAGTTGGAGCAACAGTGTATACAAGTGTTACACCTGAAATTAAACATTTCTCCTTTTTAATTTAATGGGTGTCAGCATTTTTTCATCTCTTGTGGTTGCAGCGTGATCTGAACTGTGCAGTACTGGGCATGAACAGACTGAATACCCAGCATTCACAGATGACTGCTCAGTATAGCCTATGAATAATTCTTGTCTCATACTACAAGGGGAAGAAAAATACTAGCTACTGTAACAAAAGGACTGAACTAATTGAGTAACAAAAATTCAAGCGTTTTAATGGATGTGGGAGGACTGGATTATTAATGGCTGTGTTGGAGAAAAACACTGCACTGCCTGTTCCCCTTGAAGCTTATGGCTGTGTTTTTATAATAGCAACCACTTATCCTAAGGCCTGTTGTGCTTGCGTTGGAGAGGGGAAAAAAAATTCTGTGGCCTTCCTGTCATTGGCAAGCTACTTTGCTTACCTCCTCAAAATCTGTTGCCTCTAGTTTCAGCGTACTTTGTGGCAGGGACTGTCTATGCCCAGAAGGTTGAGTGGTGTGCCCTTCATTAGAGTGGGGAAGGTCTCATGTCACTGGGCATTGATGAGGAGTTTTTGGGTCTTTTCCTCCTCTTGCTCCTTAGATGTGGTGTTTGTACCTCCAGAATCCCAGCATAAAAGGCCAGTGAAACGATAGCTGCTTTTGGTGTGAACAGAAGACAATACCATAACCATTTGAGCACTGTTGGTGTGGTCCCAGAAGTCTAAAATGGTGGTGAAGTGGTTTCCTTCTCTTCCTTTGGTTCAGCTGTGCTTGCTCCAAAAATGCCTCTCCTTCTAGCATTTGGCTCCTCTTCCTTGCCCACTGTTCCCACTGCCTTGCATTACTGTGTGATGATTTGCCATGTAGCATATCTGTGGCTCTGCTTTGTGAAGAACATTTCTAGTAGTGTTGGACAGAAAATATAAGCATTCTATATTGCAGTCTTGGGTTTGGTTTTGATTCTGCTGTTGATATTTTATTTATTTTTAGTAAAGTCTAGTAAATAAGTAAAACAGGAAGATGTAGTTCACCAAGGTGTATCCTAGAGATATGGAAAGGGAGGGAGCGGTATTGCCATTACTTGAAGAAGTTGCTTATAGGTCTCTGTGGAATGATGCAAGCTATACATATATAGTGCTAGGTGGTATGATTTTTTAGCCTCTACAGATTGTGTTTGTTTTACCTTCCTCTTTCTAGAAAACAGTGTTAAGCCTCCAAATCTGTTTTGTTTTTGTTGTATTTTTTATCACTTTTGGACAGTCTTGTAATTCATTGAGAAGAAATGAATACTCGGTTATTTTTTCTCTTCAGTAAGGTGTAAACGGGATAACTCTTCTTCTGTCATTTAATACCTATCTTGGATGTGTGAAACCAACCTGGTGGTGATGACTGCTAACCCCTTGCTTCCACTCACTTGGAGGAGGCAATGCTACCCAAATGACTAAACCAAAGCTCATGTCAAATACCCTATTTTTTTTCTGGCTGTAAAGTATTGCATAACTTCATAAATGAAAATGGACTCATTTCACGTATTAATTTGAGAAACCTTTGCTCTTTTCTCTCTGCTAGCCATCTGTGGACCTGGTTTAAGCACTGAAGCTAAGAAAGAGATCATGGCATAACTTGTAGCAGTTATCTAAACTGTGTTAGATCAGCACTATACGCCAGCACTGGCTTCTGCTGTGCTTAAAAAACAGTTTATCTTGTGCTGGTAAGGGTGAAGGAAATGTTCCTTTTATTATTACTGTATTAATATATTGGTGTCATACTTGACTTCCAGGTTGCATCACAACGCATCAGCTCAGTGGATCTTTCATGCTGCAGCCTGGAGCACCTGCCTGCCAACCTGTTTTATAGCCAAGACCTCACTCATCTCAATTTAAAGCAGAACTTCCTGAGGCTAAACCCCAGCCCATCCACAAGCAGAGCGCTTAGTGAATTACAAAGGTAAAGTGGTATGGTTCTACTACTCTTCCTCTGTCCTTGGAGCCATGATCTGTAGGAGCTTTCCTAAAAATTACTGCCTCCTCTTGTGGAACATTGGCCTGACTGTAACGCTTCAGAAATTGGTTAACTTTGTGTGTTAGAAGTAGACTCGCTTTCATAAAAAACTTCATGTTTTTCTTGTAAATAGAAGGATATTTTCAGCCCAAAATACAATTTGCATAATGTGTTTTTATCTACCTACCGAGGCCAGACTGTAGTTCTTCAGCCTTTGACTCATGTGAGTGAATATGAGTTGCTGAGCTGCCCATCAAAGGCAGCCCTTCTAGGTAGGAACAGTAGTGGAGTAGGAACTGCATGTGACCAAGAGAAGTTGTTTTTTGTTACCCTCCCACACACAAAGAAAGCCCTGATTTCGTAAATTCAGTCTGGTTCCTGTCCTCTTTCTACTCTGCTCAATCCTAATTCTTCTTTCTTTGTATCTGTGACCTTCCAGTTCTTTCCACTGCAGCTCATCCGAGAATGTAACAAATGGGTAGACAGCAGCATGATTGGTGCTCTGAATGATTTAATGTATGCGTTCTGTAGAATCAGCAGGCTTTCTGTGTTGAGAAAGATCAATGTTCCCATACTGAATATAAAGCTGTGATTTTAATTTCACTGGTAACTGAATTGCAGAGTACCTTAAGATTATATTTGTGGATGGTCCTGTTCAAACAAAATGTTTTAAACCACATTTCTAAATCCCTTCCTCTTTGGAAAAACAACCAAAAAAATACAAGATGGCTTATGCGGGCTGTTGTATTTTTATATCATTCCAATTTCATTTTGGAAAAACAGAAAATTTGGCATAATGAAAGATGAATGAACCCAGCAAATCTGCTTCACAAACAAAGCAGGCAGCTATTTCCTTAGGAACGCAGTCTAACTGGACTGTGAATGTCAGTATAGGTCTCCAGATAGCAAGTGGAATTTTTAGCATAAGCTAGAGATGAACGTGGACAAATAATCAATGTCTGTAATTTTAATGGCTTCTTATGATTTTTTTTCTTTTTAAATATCAGAAGGCGTAAAGGAGATGCTTGATTATGCTTTGTCCATGTACTTACAGCTAATTTCTGTTTGGAATAGATTTGGATTTGTCCATATACCTGCAACTAATTCTGTTTGGTATTAAAAAGCATTGATAATTAACGTGATGGGCAGTGTTCTCTTGGTATTGCAGTTGTAGGAACAGCTGATGAGTCTTGCTGATAGTTAATAAACTATTACTTTTTTTTTTTTTTTACTAACATGAGCCTGAACATAAAAGAGTGGGAGAATTCAGGTTACAACATATAACTCTCCTGTTTTCTGAGATTCTTCTGAGATGTAGAGAATCTGGAGAAGTTGCATATACCTGAGGTGGTGCCAAACTCTCATTCTTCTGTGAGCTGGTCCTATTCTGTAAGCGAGTAATAGTCTGCTCTGCTTCCATTGCTTTGAGCTTGGCAAACAGGCACAAGGCAGGTCTGGGAACTGGAGGAAAAAAAAGTTAGGTTACACAGCACTGTTTCGGTGTATCTGAGTTGGTGCATCAGAAACTCCTGCCCTTGATGTTTCCCTTTGTCTGCCTGATGTCCTCCAGCCTTATCATCACCCAGACAGTGAGGAGCTGGAGGAAGCTGTTGCCACCGTTTCCATTGCTGTGCCACTGGGAATAGCTCTGTGAAGTAGCGGTAGTTCCTGCTGAGGGTTAGGAAAAGTGATGCCTCATTGGTTGTCTTTTGCATCCCTACTGCAGCAAAAGCATGAGCCTTACCCTGGAGTGTATTCCCAAGCCTTTCTCCTTCCTGCCCTAAGAAACATCCTTTGGGTGGGAAAACTTGAGTTGTACTTGTGTTCCCAAAAGCCAGCTTGACTGGTAGTAAGTCTGCTTTTCCCTAGTGAGTAAATGAACAGATATCTAGAAAGAAGAGAGCACTGTATGTTTTGAGATTATTAGTGAAACCCTATATCAGAGCATGTGTAGAGTGAAGCTCATTGTTCCTGTGAACACGTTGTCTGATTTTTCTTTTTAAACTTATCCCATAAAACCATTTTCAGATTTATAGGGGTTGCACAAGGTAAAACTTCATTGAATAAACGAAAGGTCTTCTTTTGTTCACCCATGTTCCTTCAAATCACAGGAAAGCAAGTGCAGAATCTCTGCTGTTCTGATTTGGTACTGTTGGCTTTTCTACAAAGTTCTCAGTTGCTAAATTGGAGCTGCACATGAGGCAGAGAATCACTGAATCAAGCCTACAGGTATTTAAGGCTCCAAAATAACCATGTGCTTTGATGTTGTGAACAAAACACATTGGCATTTGTATGCCTTCCCTTCCTGGTAAAATTTTGAAGTAAAACCTGGCTAGCAATGCAATCTAGGAAAATTTGTCTTGCTATAAGCAGTTCTTGGTGCTGCAGTCCTCTTAATAAATGACTTTTAATTGGTTATTTAATGAATGCTGGATTTCAGAACAAGTGTGTCAAAGGCACAATAAATTACCAATTTTTTGGCCACCCACTGAATAGATGTGCAAGCAGCTGGGTCACAGTAATGACGTGCTGACTGGTGCACTGACATGGCAGGCACAGTCAGGAATGTATTGGGGAAGAAAGGAATATCTATTTTTGTTTATGCAGTTGCTAAAACAATATCATTTGTTGCATTTATGAATAAAATGTTTAGTCCTGATTAGTACATGGCATCTGAAGGTGTACAGAGGTGTAGATGTACTTTCTCCCAGTAGCTGCACTTTTACTTGCTTTACTGTCCACACAACCCCCTTTTGTTGCTATGGATGCTCTGCAGCTGTGACCTTCCATAACTAAACTCTCAGAATATAGAAAGGTAAATACAGCTCTATTTTTTCCTGTTGATCAGGGAATACATATTTCATGCTATGTATACAAGTAGGCCATCTGAAAATTTATCTGTGCTGAAAAAAGTAGCAAATGATGCTACTTGTTCGCCCTCACAGAGTCTTTTTTAAAACTACAGAGAAGGATGTTTCTCTTTTGGAGAAGAGAGGAGATTCCCTGGTTGAAATGCTAACAAGAGTTCAGGCTTGCTAATTTTGCAGAGTACTGTTGCTCTGGATTTGAGGCAAAAGAACAGACCACAGTCTTTATTTACTGTTGCTCTGCTTCACTGGACTGAGAAGACTTTATAAGTAATTGTTTCAGTTGGTGGTGTTGGAAAAAGTGGCTGGCATCAAGACTAATTATTTCTTGTTATTGTTGAGAAGTAAGTTATCAGTATGTGGATTTTTAAGATAAGATTGTTGCAGATTTAAAAGAAAAGGGAGATGTAATGAGACACAAAATTGTTTTCAAAATAAATAAAATAGTTTGCCAGTTTTATCTAAAGAATGGATGATCATTCTGATTGTGGTTGTTAATTGTTGATAGTGATTATATGGATTTTTATCTTAAGATGAGTTGGTATTGTTTCTCTCCCAGAGCCCTTAAAGAAATGAAATGCCTTCTCTGGCATCTCAGGTGAAGCTCTTTGGGGCTATTGGCACAAATTTGAAGATGTGTCTCTAGGTTATGAGAAGACTAGAGCACTCTGAATTACTGATGCAAGTGTTTCTGAAATCCCTTGCAATTTCAAATTTTTATTTGAAAACCCAGGATTTCAGGCAACCTCAAGCTAAACCCTCCTTGCAAATTGATTGTGCGATTAAAATGTAATCTTTGTTCAGAGAACACTGGCAAGCGAGGGGGAACCAGTATTGCCATCCTAACTGGTATGAACCCAGCAGGCAAGGTTGCTACAAGTCAGTGTGAGGTGCAGTTTAATCTTAGCTTGTACTTAGAGATTGAGGAGCAGGGAGGAAGGTCTCCAGCCTGCCACTTGGTTGGCCTCAAAGTGCATTGAGTTACTCCTTGTGGTTATTGCTGTTATTGTATGAAACTGAGCTTAGTGGAGGAAATTGGATGGTTTAATGAATGTCAATTATACATATTCCCCCTTGTCAGGCCCAGCAGGGGCACTGCCAGTAGATGCATTGGAAAAGATTTGAGCTATCTCCTTGTTTATGGGGTTTGCTTTTTGTCGTTTTTACTTGGTTTGTTCTGGTGGGGTTTTTGGGTGGGTTAGTGGTTTGGGTTTTGGTTGGGTGAGGTTTTTTTTGATATTCAAATGAATCCTAGTATGTGGAGCATGCTAACTTTGCTTGCTCCATGGTGTGTGAAGATGCAAGGAGCTTCCTCTCACAACTCTGTTGGTCTTGGAGAGGAGGAAACCTTACTTTTATGTAGTTTCGCCTCTTTCACTTGAAGTCAAACACTGAAGTGCAGCTATCTAGGCAGCAGGGCAAGAGGAAAGATTGGTGTGGTATTGACAACCAGAGGTCTACTAGTAACAAACCCTGTCCAGTGCTTGCTCTATTTTAATGCTACACTTATTTTCTCATCTCTGTATCCAAATTAATTTTTAATGCTAAAGATAGCACTTGGAGATTGTTGTTTACATAACTTCACTGCTTTTGTTTTATCTAGCTTGTAAAGATGTTGAAGAAAGAGTTTGCTTTTGTGCGTCTTTCCAAACCTTTCTGATTGTGTTCTCCTTAACTCCTGTGTATCTTTGTGATCTCAAGAAAATGCCTTGTGAACACCCAGCAAAAATCAGTTATTCTTAATTAAAAAAAAATTAAATCATAAAATTAAGTCTCTGCATATGACTAAGTGGGGACAATTGCAAAATTGGTTTAATGCCTGAAACACATTGAATTCTTTTATTTTTTTAAATTATAACAATAGTATGAGAAAAACAAATGGCAGTAAGATATATGCTATAAAAATAGCATTTTTTAAAATAATGTATTTTAAAAGTAGAAATTGCACTTCAATTAATTGGATTCACTTTAGTGAACTGTAAGGCTAAGTACAACAGTATCTCTTCCAAGTAATGTTTCAACATGTGAACATATTTATGGCATCCAGTTATTGTGTATCAGTCTCTAATTTGCTTGTCTAGTTTTTTTTAGACATGGCTTACACAGTTAGGGTTTTCTTTTCACGTAGTTAAATATGCTTCAGTTTGGAAGTCCACCCTTAGTTAATGCTTTTGTATTTCTATTATAAATTTCCAATAGAAAGGAAGTGAATATATTTTCACTATTTTTTCCTAAGAATTTTGTCCTTCCTCTGAGGTCAGTCTTTCTCCCCATAAGAAGCATTGTGTGGTAGGTATGTGCAGAATTTGAGAACTGCATTGTGCAGTGGTGTAGGTTCAGGTTATTTCCACTAACAAAACATACACTTGGTTCTTTGTCTTTATGGTACTCTTACCAACCATGTAATATAATAAAAGCTTTATTGTTGTTAAGTTTGGAGGTAGTCTGAATTTGACTTAATGTCTGATTATTTGTTCATTTGAATTGTCTTACTAATTTAAGACTTTTGTAATGACACCTTTCTGGAAAGGGAATGCTATGATGGTATTTTGGCACTAGGATAGCAGCTCCCTTAGGCAGTAAGGCCATCCAACACAACTGCAGAAAGGGAATAAATGGCACCTTTTATTTCCAAGGAGGAAATTGCCATGGCAGAATTTTATGGAAGTTCTCTTTATGATTAAGTAAGTGGCCAAAGTAGCAGGTGTTCAAGAAGGTGGCAAGTCTTAGTTCAGTTCTAAAACTTGCCACAGCACTGCATCTCTGCTCAGAGATGGTGCTGCAACTGAGGGGCACTTACATTGCTACTTAAAAATAATACTGAGCTGTAACCACAGCACAGTCAAGAGAGCCAAGGTCCTGGAGATAGGTTTGGAAAAGTGATTGTTTTCCCTCGACTGAGTTCTTTATTAAGCTATGTCTTCCATTGCAGGTGTAGTGAAATACTGCTTTTTAATTTTTTTTTTTGCTAAGAGTAGGGCAAGACCAGTTTTGTCAGATGGGCCTGTTATGGCTGGATTTCAGTGATGGTGTATGAATATTCCCCTTGCTCCAAGCATAGTGGAACACAAATGCTGTACTGTGTGATGGAAATTCCTCTGTTCACACTGGGTAGGTCTGATTTTGAAATTAGCATGTCAGTCAGTTCATTGCTTTGCCATGATACAAATTTTTCTTATGAGTCCCTCTCCTTATTTTACATATGTCAAACTAAAGCCCTTCCTGAAGTGGCAGCTTCAGGATCAAATAAGTGGGCAGTTTTTGGCTCAATTAGGGCAATTAGTATTCAGACATATTGCATGTTTAAACCCAAGGGTTGACTTGTCAGCATTTTGCTCTGTCTTAAAGTAGGGCTATTTTTGTTCAGCAAAGTGGATGTTTATGTATTGGCCATTACAATAAACAGCTCAGTGAGCTAACTGAGCATAGTGTATTAAGAGATGTTGTTCTTCAGGTTGACATTTACTGAGAAATAACAAAGTTGGAACTATGGAAGAAGGCACAAAAGGATGAAAAGCGTATGTGTGGACTTGATACGAGGTTATTACGCTGTCATGCCTCAAACGAGCAATGTTGAGCCTTTTTGTTCTTTCTAGCAATGCCATGCGGGCAGCATTGATGTGTGTGCCTGCTTCTGACAGGAGTAAAGATTTGGATGTGAGAAAACAAAGATGTTGCTCTGTAAAATCTATTGGAAGCCTGGTGCTTTGCAAACTCAGCTGCAACAGAAATCTTGAGTCTGTAAAATACTTCTCTCCTACCTTATTTATATTGATGTGATTGATACACAAGTGGTACTGGTGTGACTGACTTTAAACCTGTCTAGATATAAGAAGCGCTAAAAACAATTCAGCATTTTAAATGTGCAGCATGGCAGTGCTCCATAACAGAAGTGCACCAGCATATTTGTGATGTGGATAGTGGGAAGTGGCCAAAGATGAGAGGTAGACTTAGATCTTAGCTTTGAGCAAATGCCTGCTAGTTTGTCTCAGTAGTGTTCTGTACTTGACAGTGCTCCGTGAGAAGAAATACTACTTTAGCATTTTCTAAATGAACGTTTTTGCAATGGGGGGAGAAAATACCTCTTTCCAGCCAGATGTCTTAAATTAGTATTTTACCTTTAACTAAGGCAATGGTGTCTGTCTTTCAGCATTTCCATAAATGTAATTGAACAATGAACTTTGATTGGTGGATTTTTTGATGTACACTTCTATGCGTATTTTGTATGAGTTTATCCAATACTGGGTGTACTATTCTTGCTTACACACTACATCGACCAGTTAACAGTTCAGTTTGTGTCCTGAGTAGTTAGGTTACGCATCAAAGACCTTTAATAAGCACACATTAAAGCATACATTAGAGTAGTACAGATGTAATCCAGATATGTCAGGTAGAGGAGCTTTTTTTTTCCCCCTCCTCCTCTTTGACCTAGGGCAGTTATGCACAAGAATGTATGCAGAAAACCTTGAAGCTGAACATGACACTGGAGTTATTGTATTTCTTAGCTTCCTTTACCACCTGCTGCCCCAGTCCTCTCTCCTCTGTTAGCTTGATCTTCTGTAACTTTATCTCAATATTGTGTTTGGGATCTTGAAGCAGACTGTTTAGTGGACAAAAGCCCTAAGACTATCCTTTTGAGACTACAGAGTGGCACAGGTAAATGCTGTAGCCTTGGTGTGGTTGTTAAATGAGTTCATTCTTTTTTCATGGTTGGCTTGAAAATTGGAAAGATTACGTTTTGGTGTTTCTCCAGCAGCTTAGTTATTTTGACTTAATCTCCCCTTTTTTACTATTTTTGTACTTGCCTAAATACTGGGAAAAATATTCTTAAAGGCTCAAAGTCCAGTGCTTGGAGCACTCTTGTTTTATTTGCAGCTAACTTTGAGGATGATGTGTTCCACCACAGAAACACCCCAAATTTCAAAGCAGTATATCTGTGCACTAAATCTACAGTTGTCTTAAAGATAAATGCAGGATTGTGTGCTTCAGTTCAAGGTTCAAGATTAAGTCCATTATCTCAAAATAGAGGAATATGAAGGTATAGTGTTTAAAACACACATTTATTTTTCTGGCTAGCAGCCGTTAACTCATCCTTGCCACCTTTTTAATTTACAGCTCTCCCTTTAGAGATAGACTAGTCATTGTTTCTGCACAGTAGCATTTTTTCCCCTGCAGCATTAATTTGATTGCAAGATCTCCTTTAGTCTCCATCTAACTTTTTTCGAAACTTCTTCTGCCTCCAGCATGGCACAGGGTGTTCAAAATTTCTGATAACTCTGGCAATGATTTTTTTATTTTTTTTTTCCTGCTATCATTGCACCAAAATCCCACTAGAGAGTACAGCATTCCTTTGCTTGCTGCAAGCCTGTGTGAGTGTTATGTGTGTTTACAGCCTGCCTTTGGAGCTCAGCAGCCCTCTCTGAAGTACCATACAAAGGTGCTGCTTACGTTTTCAGTTGAATTTTAGTCAGTGACATGAGTTAGATTTAGGCAATACTAAAGGTGTGTGCCAGTTGATTGCAGTAGCTGCTAGGGATTTTTAAGTCTTGTTATTAGAACTCTTTAACCTTTTAATTCTTGATGCATTTGCTCTCCATGTTTTATGGGTGGAGGAGGACAAAGTTCCCTGAGGTTGGAATAGGCTGATGCAGGGGCTATGGATACATTGGCACATGCTGGTGGAGATTACTTTTATGTGGAATAGCAGCACTCACAGGTGCAGTTTTGCTTCCACCGCTAAGGTATATAAAAGTCTGCTCACACAAGTAAAGGACTTGATCTTTCATGAAGGGAAAATTAAATCCAGCTAAAATGTCCTGGGATAAGCCATGCCAGAAAAGAAACTTCCTCCCATCTATTGGAATCTGACACAGATCTTTTCATTCATCCTTTCACTCGGCTTTAGGCACACCTCCCAGTGGTTGTCAGGCAACCTTAATAATGTTGCTGAACATGCAGGCTGGCTAATTGGATTGTCCCCTTCTTGGGTTTTTTGTTTAAATGGTTTTGATCATTTTTACTAAGGCAAACGCATGCAAGTTGCTTTTTTGGCTGATGTGATAAACCAAGGGGCTTTTAAGAGTTCTGTGACATGTCAAGGACAAAATTTTGCCTCTGTCACTACAGAAGCCTTGCTAAATTCTGTTTTAAATCAGCACATTTCCTACTTGTATTCGAAACAGTCTCTTCTAATGAGAATTTTTGTTTGAAAGCCAAACATAAATGGTCCTGAGCACACAGGTCAGCAGCACCACAAAAAATTAGTGTTCAAATAGTCTGGGAATTTCCTGCACCTTGTAACCTGTGTCACAAGGGTAGTCTTACTACCCTTGTGGGTTAAGGAAAACAGCAGTGCTTTAATACAGGATGGGATGTCACAGAAGTGAAATATATAATAAGGATGGCAAGGGATTTGTTCTTTGTTACTCATTGGAAAATACATTTAATGTGTTGTTCAGGAGGGTCTGTTTCTCTTTGTCAGCTTAACATGAGTGAACTCTTACAAGTGGTGTTGAATTTGGGTGTGTGGTAGTTTCCCTGGTTATTCTGAGCATATAAACTAAAAAAGCATATGATTTGTGTTTACATAATCAAACTTGCCTTATATTAATTATTGTGGGGTAACTTAGAGTGGATTACTTATTTGTTTCCTTTTTTTCCCTTATCTCATTTTAGATTCACCAAATTGAAGAGCCTTAACCTTTCGAATAATAATTTAGGAGACTTCCCACTGGCAGTCTGCAGTATCCCAACCCTGACTGAACTCAACGTGTCCTGCAATGCCCTCAGAAGCATTCCAGCAGTTGTAGGCGAAATGCACAAGCAAGTACTTTCTTAGAACTTTCACATACACAGCCTGAAAAATAACAAAGGCAACAAGCAATTTCATGACTTTACATACTCCTGCTATGAGAAACAATTTAAACTAACTTGGGTTCTGTCAGAGCAAGACTGGCTTGCAGATTCATACGGAAGCAATTGTGGATGGAGGGAAAGCACACTTTGTGCCTCACAGCTCTTCCAGTCTCCAGCATTTGACTCAAGGGTCACCTTCATGGTGAAGAAAATCTTTTAACCCTTCTTGCTTATGTTCTTCAGCTGTCATACAAATTGTAGTTCTGGAGATAGAACTAACAGCCTACAGAGTAGTCTAATAAGCCATAGTTGCCAGAGCTTTTAATTATTTGGTGGATATCTTCTGTAGCAGATGTTACAGCATTATTCATTAACGTTTTTCTCTCTGCTGCCCTTTTGTATATTGTATGTTGCTGTATCTGCAGCAGATTAGTGTGTTTATAGGAAGGAAATGTGATTTAATAGGTCACTCATTTTCTTCACTCTCCCTTTCCCTCTTCTAATAGCTTGCAGACGTTTTTGCTGGATGGCAACTTTCTCCAGTCCCTTCCTGATGAATTGGAGCATATGCATCAACTCAGCTATGTGAGTCTGTCCTTCAACGAGTTCACTGACATTCCTGGAGTGCTGGAGAAGCTGACTGCCATGGATAAGCTCTGTATGTCAGGAAACTGCATGGATACCCTGAACCTACAGGTGTTAAAAAGGATGCCTCATATTAAGCATGTGGATCTAAGGTAGGTATTCAGAAAAGGGGAAGAATAAGTGAGCCTAAATTATTTGTGTTGAAGTGGCTTCTCCTTGGCTGTCAGAATTGCCTCTGGGTATTAATCTCTTGTGTTTGTCCACTGAACCATGTTTCTGGTGGTGTTATGTAACTCCCAGCACTTGCCGTGATTTAGCACTCTTTGAGGGAATTGGAGTATTTAGGGGGATCAATAGGTGGAAAAATGAGTTTTAGGGGAAATGAATGTTTGCACCAAAGGATCAAACAAAACAGAGCCTGGGACAGTTGATTCCTGCAGTTCCTGTTGCTGCAGTGTTAATGCATTTGACATGATAGTCCCTGGCCCAAAAGGCTTTTATCTGAAGTGTTACAGATTTGTGAGGTGAAGAAAAGGGCATTGAAGGTGAAAGGGCAAAAATAGATATTTTAATATTTCTTGATGTGTTAAAAGGTCTTGTCCACCATGAGTAATCTTGTTGTATTGGTACCCTCAGAAGAGTCCAAAGAGATCCTATTACAAATGGCTCTGGTATGAGGTGGTTCTCTATTGTTATGGTCTTTAGGGAAGACACATTCTGCAATCAGCTAGTCAAGGCTCAATTGAGAGCCTGAACCTTGAGGTCCTTATAACTCTGAATTTTGGAGCCACATAGTTATCTAAAGTAAGATAACAGTTATTTTACTGTACTGCCGTGTAGCTGTCAGACTTTGCAGTCTAGGAGGGGCCAGCATAAGTTTAGCTAAAATAGGTGGGTGAATTCTGAAGTGTTTCTGGTAGGGATAAAATATGCCTGTGTATTTGTACATACGTTAAAAGCAAATAAATTGGCCTCAGAGAGGGGATCTTGTGGCTGACCTGGCCGTGAGTTCCAGCAGTGCAGTTCCAGCCCTCTCATTGTCTGCTGCATCCTTCTGCATCTAGCAGTGAACAGTGCTTCTTTGGGGCACTACCTGAAATAGTAAATATTGTACGTGCTGTACAATGAAGTGCTTTGCTTCAGTGAAATCAAAAAGAAACACTGCTTGCAAATTAAAAATAGAAAAGTTAAGGTGGTGTTGGAGGGGACATAGTAGCCTTATTCTTTTAACTGGAAGGTGTAGCTACTCTAAAAACACAACTGTTACACAGAGGGCAGTGTTTGGAAAGCAGAAGCAACAGCAGAACTGCAAGTATTTGTCCTTATGTGCTGTAGAGAGGGCTCAGCTGCCTTTGTGGGCCAGCAGAAGTTACTATACTGGTTTTAGTGTTCTGCTCAGAGCTGGGAAATTGAAACTGAACTCTTTGGAGTGCTCTGCAGTCTTAAATGTTGCTGGGTTATAGATAATCTCATTCAGGTATAACTTCTGGGGAAGTTGCTAAGTATTAATAGCATCAGTGCACTGCAGTGAAGATCTGTAAAACCTGTCCTCTTTATCTGTCAGATCCTCTTTATCTGTCAGACCCAGTTGTCCTGGATTTTTGCTTTGTTTTCTTTCAACACCCATTTTCAGGTCTCTGAATTTGCTTGCTGTGAAACATTGAAAGGTGAGAAGCAAATACGTGGGAATTCATAAATCTCAATTTGGCCTTCCAAAAAGGCCAAATACATGCTGGTTACTTGTATGTGCTGGATTTTTCCAGCAGATGATAGGCCAGCAAGAACTGTAGAGGTTTTGTGCTTTTCCAAACTATTGGGAATAAATAACAGCCACATCATCTTTTATTTTTATAGGCACAGTAACAGTAATACTTAGCTTCTTGCAGAGCTTTTCATCAGTAGTTTTCAAAGTAGTTTAGAGGGAGCTTGGTGTCATCATTCCTTTGTCATGATGAATAAAGCTGCAGAGCATATCCATCCTGCTTCTCAAAGGATGAAAACCGTAGCATAACAAAGGGGAAAATATTAAAAATCAACCTGAATCAGAACCTGAAAGCGTGCTAGTTTAATCCAGTGCAGCTGATTGTAGAGTGAGCAATGGTTTATCAGCAGGAGCCTGCCTTATAACTACACTTAATCTCCTTTTTTTGTCTGCAAGATTGAATTCAATTAGGAGATTGGAGGCTGATGAAATAGATTTTCTTCATCATGTGACCCAACTGGATCTACGAGACAACAAACTTGGGGAGCTGGACGCAACAGTTTTTAACAATGTGGAAGTGTTACACTGTGAACGGAATCAGCTGGTGACCCTCAAGATCAGTGGGTATTTTCTCAAAGCGCTCTACGCCTCCTGCAATGGTGAGTGCACTTTCAGGGCAGCTGTGGGATTGTCATTGTACCTGGTTCTCTGTGAGACGCTTGTGGAGTGTAGTGCACGTCTTGAGGAGGCTCTTGACACGGTCCTAGATAAAAGAGTTTCGTGTCTGCTGTGTCATGCTACTGGCAGTTCTGAGCTTTGGAAGTGACTTTCAGATAATAACACAATTTGGAGGTCTAAGAACTATGAAAATCTTAGAAATGCACTGTGTCAGTAGGGAGGGTTCTTGAATTTGTCACTTGCTTCAGTTGCATTGATGTGTTGCTCTGTTAAAACCAGTAAGGAATTTACTGCTTTCCCCTGCACTGAGAAAGTTTGAACAAGCAGCCATTTGGGAGTCAAACCGAAGCTATAAATTTTTGCTCCTCCTTGTAGCTGCTTACCCTGTCCAGAAAGCTATGAAATTCATAATGGTAACTTCATTTACTCGTATTTGATAATAAAAATAATGCAGCCTTCTTCAGTTGAATATCTGCTGTGTTTCATGAACAGGATCTGTCTGATCTTTCTCTGGAAACTGCTGTTACTTAAAATACTCAGTTTGCACGGCCATTTTTATCATTTGGAGTAGTTCAGTGTGGAATAAAGAAAATGCAAAGTTGGAGAACTGTGAATTTGATGAGCAGTCTGAACTGCCTTTAAAAGGCTGTCATCTTAGCAGTATCTAAGCCTGTGCCTTCATTAAGTATTCATCCCAGGATCTTTGTAGCTGAGAAAAGTTAACATAATCTGAGCATGTGCTGTTCAATGTGGGCTGAGAATCCAAGTCAACCCATGTCTTGCAACCAACTGCCGATTTGGTCTTGCTGTTCCTCCTGGCTTGTCCTCTCACTGCACCCTCGGCCACCTTGTTTTCATCTCATCTTCCAAAGAAACTGCTCATTGCAGTTGCACTTTGGTTGATTTTCCTGTAGGCTTAAATAAATGTTGGTTTGGTTTGTTTGGTTTTTTTTTTTTTTAACTTTACACTAAGCACTAGCTACCTAAAACCTTAGGATCTGAACTGTATTTTGATTGCTTCAATAATAACATTACTAGCTGTAGTTGCATTATGAAAGATCTGTAAGGCTGCCTGCAATTGGGAACTCCACAGGCATGTCAAGGCTTATGTAATGTGTTGACAAATACTCTGGATCTTGCCATGACCTAAAGGACTCTGGTATTCTGTAATTTGTTGTTCCAGAGTGGGGAGGTTCCCTTCCTGTGCTTATATCTCAAGTAACCAGTGAGAAAAAAAGTAGAGCAATTTTGTGACTGGCTCTTCTGGGCAGAGGGCAGCAGAAGGTGACATTACAGTTTTTGTGGCAAAAATGGAAAAAATGAGAATTTGCCATGAAACTTTTAAAATCCTCCAGTTTCTCGTCCCTGATCAGTTATGCACTGTCAGTCATAGCAAGTACAATGTAACACAGCAAATGTACAAAGACATAATAAAGAAACAGAACTCACAAGAGGTTCACAAAGGTCCAGATCTTCAGAAATTTTTTAGGTTATTGACGGTCTGAAATCTCTGGGTGTTAGCTCCTAAAGTAGTTCTTATGAAGCAGTCATTTAAGTGCAAATCTTTATCACCACTTTTGATATATATATTTTTTTCCCCTAGAACTTGTTCACCTTGATGTGTATCCAGTTCCTAATTGCCTGGCTTATATGGATGTTTCTAGGTAAGAGTATGTTTCTTCTAGGACCTGTGAAATATAAATCAAAGAGACTTCGGGAACGATGACATTCACTGTCATCTTGCTGCATGGGAATGGGGGTAGGATTTGGACCTTGGGAAGAAAAGACTAATTTTCAGAGTTAGAGGATGCCTTTTTTTTTTCCTGCTGGTCAGTTCTTTCCTATTTCCTCTTTATAGTTTTTTTTTTTTTTAATTACTGCCCAAAGCAAAATTTGTATTTCTTTATAGTTAGAGTTTTCATGATTTAAAGATTTCCTGTCTTATGGAGTTAGAACATGATGATTCCAACGCACACCAATCTGAGACTTGTACAGAAGTTACTTTCTGGATATGTCTGCATCGTAAGCCCAGCGTAGGTGATGGTTTGATAGTTTACTCATCAGTTTGGCAGCTCCTTGTAGCTCTTTGCAGCCCTGCTTGCTGCAGGGATGTCTGCAGTTGTCATTTGAATGCATACGTAAATTTCACCTTAATGAGGGAGGTGGGATACGGGAAGAAATGGAAAAGAGGGTGTTTTAGTTTGTTTTGCAGTTCCAGGAATGAATCAGGAAAACATTTCTACATGTGCTTAATGGCTGTCTTATTTAAGAAATTACTCACCTGCATTTAAAGTGATAATCTCATTCATTAAAACACCTGCTTAAAGCACTCACGCTATTGAGGGTGATCATAACGATTAGTGAGCTAACCTGGGCTAGCAGCCATCAACTTGGAAGTTTCATCAGCCCTGAGGTACTCACATTGTCCTAAATGTAACACACCAGTGTGGCTAAATAAGTGATGTATTGAAAAGCAATCTTTGTAAAGCTGTGTTCTCCATTTATTTGTAAATTAAATTGGCGCAGAATGCATGATTTTGATCATAAAACACTTTTTGTGCTTCATTGCAGTGATGGCATTGTAGCTAAATGGGTAGGGTCCTTGGCTTTTTGGCTCGCTTGGAATTTGGGAAATTCCTTTGAGATCAGAAAGGAAGCTGTCTGAGAAGAGGGGTTGAGTTGACATCACATATTTTGATAGAGAACTGTTGCAGGAATAAACTAAAGGATATGAGTACATGATTGATTTATATTCATGCTTCATAAGCATCCTATTCCTGAACTTCACGTCTGCGAGTGCCCGACTATTATTCAATGCCCAGTTTGCATCTGTGTATTCTGACAGAAGTAGTCACTATGTGAATGCATTTGCACACAATCTCCTTCATGTGTCTTGTGCTGCTATTTTTTGTCTTTTAGGCAGGATGCAGGAGTGCCCCACAGAGCCTATTTGCACAGTTTTGGTGCAGTATTTGGAAAACCTTGCCTCCGAGATGTTAGCCTCCAGAAGGGTTTGTTTCTGTGAGGATAAATGCAGGAAAAGCAAAATAGTTGGCTTGAAAGATACACTCAAAAAGTTTTTTGCTCTATTCAGTGAGATAGTGAAAGAATGGTAGATTTCAGTCAATTTGAGGGACTGAAGAGTTATTTCAACTGTGTAAGGTGTGAGTATCTTCTGAGGAGCATCTCAGAAATTTTGTTCTCTGTGGAGAGATTTCAGCTTTGTTACTCTGATACTCTTAATATTCCCCTGGTAAATTGGAAGCTTTTTTTTTCCATTTTCATAGTGACTGCACATGTAGGGAGATAACACTGCTGTTAGCTTTCTTGCCCCCTCCCTCAGGACCTGACTGCACTGTTAATGCCCTTGCAGAGGGATGGATGATACAATCTCACAGGCAACATGCTATGTTGTAGATTTGTTTCCTGCAGGTATCTGTATCTCTCTTGAAGCTGTATTCTTAATGCCTTTACATCTCAATTGTAATTTAGTTACACCTCTTTGTGTTCTTTATTCATAGAAATCACCTGGAAAACCTACCTGAGTGGGTGTGTGACAGCAGGAAACTGGAAGTGTTGGATGTTGGCCACAATCAGATACGTGAGCTGCCTGCCCGGTAAGTCTTGCAGACCAGTTGCACAATGTGGAACGGGATAAACAATTCAAAAATAATTGCTGACTCAGTGTTCCAGTGACTGTCAGGGCTGTTTTATCTTTTGTTTGATTTTATTTTTACCTTGTGGGGTGTCGTCATGCCTCAAGCTTCCACTTAGCCTTTCTTCTTTTACTTTCATGCAGAGAAAGTAGCGCCTTTGAACTTTAAAGCTGTTCATGTGGCTCTTCAGGCAGGAAAGCCCTTCATTTTTAATACTGAATATTAAATATTTATAGCCATAACTTTACATGACAGTTTAGAGATCCAGCGCTTGTAACTTATTTTCAGTGATGCTTGGAGACTCCAGTTCACAGCCCCGTTTGAGTCAAAAAGGATTTAAAGAAGGGAAAGCCTCATCAAGCAAGTAAACTCTTGCAAGAAGAGCAATTGCCTTCACTACCAAGATGATCTCTTTTCCAGAAGTCTAAACTTAAAATTGATAAATATACATGATAGAAATGAAGTCAAGAGGAAGCAATATAGGAGTTGAGTTTAAATAATAAATGAGTCTTGCTATTGTTTGTTCTAGAGAGATCTGTCTGTTCCAGGCGAGTTATACTGCTTAGGTGGTGATGTTGAGCATTTTTAAATTCCTGCCTTCACTGGAAGAGAGTTGTCATTTTAGGTTGTTCTGTACACTGTGTAAGAGATGTTGTGAAAGATGATGATGTATCATGAGCTACTAAATCACAGAATAAACTGAGTTGGAAGGGACCCACAAGGATCATCATCATTTCCTTAAGGAGCTGTACAGCACAGAAAAGCATCAGAAACCAAGGAATGATAGTTTTTTCTGGGTCAGGTGAATGTGTAAGATGGTGTAAACTTGTCTGTTTAAGTGTCAGAAATGGGAAAAGAATAGATTTCAGAAATATGGGCAGAAGAGGATGTGGAGAGATTTACCAAGCAAACTAACAGGCTAATAGGCAGACTGTTAATCCCTCTCTTTTTTCATACACACGCACAAAAAAAAAATCAAGTTGTGCCTGCTTAGAAGGTGGGGTTGCAAGAGTTCATTTTTCTTTCATTTGCACTTCATAACAGCCAGGACTTTCAAGGCATACCGGATATCTCTGGGAGATTAATGATTAGCTGAAATTAGGTACAGTCAACATCCCACTTGTCTCTCCTGCCATCTTATCATTAACCCCAGGAAATAGCTTATCTTTGAAAGTTCTTCTTTGTAGTATATGTCTAGATAGCTTAGCTCCTAATAAGTCAGCTCAGTTTTAGGGTCCTGTTCTGTTCAAAAGGCAGGCTTTGAATATCTGTTAAACTTAAGAGGAAATTTGGGTTTGGCCTCAAATGGAAATGGCTCAACATGCCTGAGTATCAAGGAAATGCAAGTAAAAGCTCACTAAGTGTGTTCAGATGCACTGCTGTGTACTTTTTCTTCTGTATAGAATAGTAATCTGAAAACCTGTGAAGTGAATCAGCCCGGCTCTCCTAGAAGGCTGCTTGTGACACTTGAACACAAATGTTCAAGCCTTGAGTGACCAGCATATTCCTGGTAGGGTGAAGGTTGCATCTGATCTAAACAAACTACACTTGATGCGATGTGTTTGCCTCATGAAACAGAAAAAGTCCTTGAAGACAAGGGGTTGAAGTAGTTGAGATAGAGGTTTCTGTACTAGCATTTGTCTCAAATAAGGAAAAAAGGAAAATGTCCCCTGGACTGTAATGCAACTGTTTTAGCTTTAAAAGTACTGAAAAATAACAAAAAAAGGTACTCGGTCTTAGCTATGCAGGATGAATTCGTAAAAATCATACTCCCAAAGAGAAAGGAAATGCTTCAGTTAGGAGTTGCCAAAACGACCCTGTTGCCATCAGTGAATAGATATTTGTTTTTGTTCCTTTTGGTCTGTTTTTTAAAAAGATCTATTTGTATTCAACGTTGCGTTCTCTTGAAGAGTTGCTTACGAAAGGAATTGGTAGAATGCTTACACCAAACCATGTTTTCTGAGAAGTTGCTGATGATGAATGACATGATTGTCCTTAGAATTTATTGATTTCACCAAAACTTCCAGTGGGAATTGGGCAAGTGGGAAAGCCGCCTGTATGGAAGAGCAGTCCCAGCATCCTGGTTCCCCACCCAGCTTGAGAATTAGGCGTCCCAGGCTCATCAGGAGCTTGTTTAGTTAAATGCTCTTCAACCTCTTTTCAGCCAGCCCAGGTCCTTCAGTGCTTGTGTGACTTGAAAAAAACAACCAAAACCCTCCCAAAGATTTACTCAGTTCTTCTGAATTATGGAAAGAAGAAATCTCTGAGGATTTTGCCATAATTTGAATGTTTTTTTAAAAAAATTTTAAATGGTGCTGCCCCCACTCATCCTAAAAAAAACCGCAAATGGATTTTTTTTTCTGTCAAACAGTTCTGCTTTCTACCCTGATATTTGGTGTTGACAGTATTAGCTAGTCTCAAAAAATAGAATACAAAGGCAAATCCATAACTGAGAGATTTTCAAGTAAAAATAGAGTAAACCAAAAATGGTTAAATAATGAATACATAATAGATAGGCTTATTACTTTAGTAAGTTTTTCACCCCGTGTTGAGCCTTCTGGAATGAAAGGGCTGGCTGTTGACTTGTATCCATGCTCGTAACTCAGACAATCCAGCCAAGTGAGATAACTGTTAACACTGGCATGCAGATAGCAAGAGTGACGGTATCTGTCAAGGGGAAAATACTCAGCATACTTGATTGATGATTCTGGCACAATAATCCCATGACCTGGTGCATTGTAGGGAAGGGGCAGGGAGGCTTGTTATGTGTATTTGGGTCATTGTGACAGAGAGAAGAAGATTTTTGCTTTAATGCTGAATAATTCGAGAGTATTTGATTGAAGCAGGTCAGCATGTTGCATGGGCTCGCCAGATTAAATAGTACAGTAGCAGGCATGTAAGACAGATACAAGACATGTGGCAGATGAAGAATAATCTTTTTTTCTTAATTTGCTGAAAGTGGTTTCTGTTCAGAATTGAGAGTTGCTCTCTTTTTGGTGTCTTTAGGTGCATGCCCTCATTCCATTGTTTATCTTCTGATTTTAAGCTATACAGTTTGATCAGAACAGCTATTTTTCTTTTGATGTTGCCCTCTTCTCCCCCTCCCTTCTCCCCAGCCCCACAAAAAATGGAGCAGGGGGGTAGGACTCCAGGTCATCTATTGCTTGTAAAAGCTCAAGAAAGTAAAGCCGATTAGATAAATTTCATTCGCCGTAGAACTGGAAAGGAGGCTTTATGTAAGTCTGGTATTAACAGAAAAGAAAAATTGTGGGGGTGGGGAATTGCATTGGATTATGAGTCAGCACAGGATGAGTAGAGCACTATAAAGCTTGTGGGGTGACTGGTGATTTCACCCCCACTTCTGCAGTGTTTGCACTAGCTAGGGGGATCCCACATGTGCAGATTTCTGCAGCCTTTGTTAGCAATTACCTCCTTCACTGTCGTGCTTCTATATTCATGTTTTATGCAGTGCCATAAAATAACCCTTTGTTATTACTTTCACTCCTGAATCATCTGTGAACCTCCTTCCCTGTCTCTGAAAACCTTTTGAAGAAGATGGTGGAGAGTGGGAAGACATTCTTGGATCTGTGCATCATTATATACCATGTCTGCTAATCAGTTGGCTGAATCACATTCTTGTAATGAACCATGATACAATATCTAAATTATCAAAGAAACTCTTCAGTTTAATTTTTTTCTCATTTTTGGTGTTTTTGATTTCTCTTAAGGTTGTTTAACAGTAGTAGCTTGCGGAAGCTGCTGGCAGGACACAACGTGTTAGGAAGGCTCCCAGATCGGCTCGAACGAACGCAGGTGGAGGTCCTGGACGTGCAGCACAACCAGCTTCTGGAACTGCCATCTAACCTGCTTTTGAAAGCAGACAGGTGAAATATAAAGAAATTTGATCCTTTTGACTTGCATGTGATGAACCTTGCTTGGCCTGTTACTTCCTGGTTCAAAGGGTAATCTGAGGTTCCCCTAATTTGAAAGTTGCCAAGCCTTGTGCGGTAAGAGCAGATGTCTGCCCAACTCAACAAAATATATTCTTTTTATTCTGGTTTTGTTTCCTTATATGGTTGCTTCTTATTTCCCACCAAGCTCCTGCCGAACACCTACTTCTTGAAATCTAGCTGTAGAGTTAAGCACATGCTATTTTCTGCTACATATACTGAAATGGTTTAGTGGCAGTTTCTTTAAATACATATTTCTTAGGCTTGTTTGATGGAGTGTGAAAGCCTTTTTTTTTTTTCCCCTTCAGTCAGTGGCTAGAACTTATTTATACCTGTCAAACAAAACAAAATCTGTGCATAAGGCTGTCAGAATAATTCAGTTATTCCCTTGTCCCTGCTTTTTAATTTTTTTCTATGCTTTTTAAGTGTTTGTCACTAATTTAGCTGGTGTCACCACTTGATCTGCTTTCTGGATTCTTATTTTTATGCTGCTATTTCTTTAGTATCAGAGTCGTCAAGGTTTTTAGTTTTTTTCTGAAATGTGAACATATCCTTCAAGTGACTGTAATTGGATTATAGGAGGTTGGTAGCATCATCTGGGGATGGTGGATGGGCTGGCCCTGCTTGGTGTCAGCATTCCTTGCACCTCTTCACTTCCACATATAGTCATGGGGTTTCTGAGTGCTCAATGCATGTATAATTTAACAGACAGTGAGATTGTGTGCTGTGGGGTTTTATTTCTGATCCTAGATATGACAAAAGGAATACATAGCTCCTGGCTTTCTTGAGAGGTGCAGCAGTAGAAGAGGTGGTGATCTCGCTGGCAGAGCTCCTTTCTCAATTAAGAGTATTGCAGAACCCCTCTTTTTATACTGGTGTTAATTCTGTCATGAGCCTCTGGTTAAATTTCCTGGAACTGACTTGGAGAATTAGGTTGGTGGTTGAGATGCTTTCTAAATAAACTCTTTAACTGTCCCAAGTTGAATCTGTTAACTTGGAAAGAAAAGAAACCTTTAAGTAATTTTCAGAGAGCTCCTAGTGTTATGAAAGCAACGAGAGAAATAATTTTGCAAAGTTATTATTAAAAACAGATTGTAGGTCTAGGATGTAGTGTAGTGCAATTTTGGCAGAGAGAGAACCTGGCTTTTTTGTACTGCAGCTCATCTGTAGGCAGAGGTTTGTTGGGTTTTTTTGTTTGTTTTTTGTGATACCAAAATGAACAACTACAAGCTAAAACCAGGATTGGGGAGAGATTCCTGATAGAGGTTTACTAGGAGTATACTGAAAAGAGGTAGAATTAAAGAATATTTTGAATAACAGTGTTAAATGGCTGATTCAGGCTCGAGGAATTTTTTTCCCCTTTCCCCTCTGCAGCTTTTGAGCAGTACAGGGTTTGTGTTTTTAAAGTCTTTCCCAAGTCTTAACAAAGTCATGCACCATCACAGGAGACAAACAGAGCTTACCCATTCTGACATCACCAATGCAGCCTCCCTTGCCTGTGGTGGTAGTAGAAGCAGTTGGCTTGGGTAGTGTTTTCCCTGTTGATTCCTACCCTTTAATTTGGTTTAAGAGGGTATGTCCTGTCCATGCTGGTTCTCCTATGACTGCTGCAAAAGTGAGAACTCTGAAGGAAAGCAGCAGTACAGGTTAATGTATTAGTGTACAATGTCAGAGCGTTAGGTTGGGAATTTCCTACATAAAACTTCTTCCTATTTGTTTTCAAATGCTTGCATCTATCAGCAGCTAAGTGTCAACAAAAATGGGTCTGGAAAGATGTTCAGGAGATTGTTTTGCTTTTTAAAAAGGTAAAATGTTTCTCTTCTCCAAGTATTCCCTGGGAAGCACAATCTGTACTGCCAGACGTGCCAAGAGAACTGGTTCTCCTGAGTGGTGTGCCGTGTTCTCTACCCAGCTTGTAATATTGGACAAACCACTTTACCTTACAGAACCTTTATCTCTGCATAAAATGACTTGCCTTTTACAGCTTTGAAAAGATTTGAGTTTGTTTTGATTTGGTTTTGTTGAAAGGTACTGCGGTCTGTGCAACTGACAGATGATATCTTGTCTGGATATGAAGTCTCATGCTGTGAATTATAAATTCTTTCTCTTTCTCAATCCTGAGTATTTGACAAAGTGGGTGTGAAGTGCCTTGGGCAGACTTCAGCACAAGCACTGGTGGGCTTTGACATCTAGAACATCTGAGGAAGGAAAGGAAATCAGTGCACTGGTGCACAAAGAGAGAATATCACTTCCACCAAAAAAAACCCAAACCCCAAATACTGAAAAGATCAGTTCTCTTCATAAAGAAATCTATGAACATTAATTTTTTGCCTTATTCCTTCAAAAAACAATGAAAAGGTGTCGTTTTCTGCGGAAGGGTATAATAAGGGATATTTTGTTGGTCTGCTTTTTAATGAATTTTCTGTTTTAAACTGTTAGTCAAGGAGAAATTGAGGACTAGCCTATGAAACATCTCTATGACTGAGACAGAACTTGGTTCTGCTTGTTGCACTGGAAGTATGCACATCTTGATCGTGTTAGCAAGGATTTCTCATGTGGGGTGGGGATTTTCTTGGCAAGATCAGTGCTACAGAGGCAGCCAGATAATCTCTTCATTTCTCATTACCATATGCTGGAAAAACAGAGAATTCATGCAAGTGCTGCAGCTGATGGGGAGAACTCCCAAACTGAGTCCTGAACCTTTTTCGTGCACCTGCATTCCTGAAGCCTTTCACTTCTCTGCGGCGTCTGTTGTCATGCCATTTCCGCTGTCCCATCCTCATACAGACATTTTACTGCCTTCCTTGAGCAGCTTGCAGGAAAACTACCATTTAATGGCATGGAAACTGTTGCACCAAGTGCTCTCCAGATGAGACAAATGAGTCTGCAAGAGCTTTAGCGGGGCACAGTAGAAAAGCAGTGACAGTGTCAGGGCAGGGTTAAAAATGGGGAAGTACAGTGGTAAGATGGGCAAGGATTTGTCTCTTGCCTAAGTGTCCTTTCCTGTTAGAATGAATGTTTTCAGTGTCAACCCTTAAAATAGCCATCTGACTTCTTAAAGCATTTGTGTGGTGAAGATGTGTAGCTGTGATGTGCACAGCTTAAACCTTGGGCTTTGTTTTGCAGTGTCTGGTAGTGGCCAGCTGTGGTGATTAAGCCAATGTGAGCTATTCAGAGCTTGTCTAGACTCTGTCTGTGTGATTTTTGATTTCAGCTTTGTTCAGCTGTTCTTACCTCACTTGATTTTCTGTTTGTTTTGAATTTATTTTATTTGTTTTGGGTTTGGTTTTTGCTGGAGTTCTGGAAGGTGACCCAGTTTAATTTTCCCTCATTTGATATTTACCATTTCCACCCACTGTGGCCGCTTCTTTGTGATGCAAGGATTCAGTCCTATCCTGGGTGCAGGGGAAGTGTGAGGGAGGAAACCAAGTCAAATGAATGCCAAGTGCTCTTTGAGTGTTTGATGCACATGCTTGTGTTGCAGAAATGCTTAGCTGCATTTGTCTCTTTGTTGCTAGGTTAAGGATTGCAAGCAGATACTTTAGAAACTGGGGAAATCCCAGTTAATAAAATAGCTAAAGATAGGTTCGAAAGTAAGAGCTGATGAGAGAGCAGCAGTTAAGTGGCTTTTTGGCAGTCCGTCAACAGGAAGAGGATTCACTTGAATGTTTCCATCTTTTAATTTATTTTATTTGTTTTTTAAAGAATAAATACTCTCTTCTGCACAGGCTGGCAAAACAGCTTTGATTTTTCCCCCCCTCTCTTTTCCCCCCCCAGACATGCTTAGCTTACAGGATTCTTCCTCACACACCTGCTGCCACATTCATAAATTATTTTAGTCTTAGGCAATCAGAAATTGAGGGCATGTCTCTGCAGAAGGCACTGAGAAGAAATTTTGTATTTTGGTTGCTCTATACTGATGGAGATCTTGGTCTCTCTGCATATTCTCTTTTTGCAACTGCAGTGTTCTTTCCAACTCTTATCAGTACTTACAGGCCAAACAGTGGTTTTGATTTGCTGCTGCTTCACCAAAGAATGCCGTTGACTGTGTTCCTCTTTCTAATGTCAAACATTCCTAAGCTTTTTGGAGAATTTATATTTTTTCAGTGATGGCTCTATCTTATCCAGCAAGGCAAGTTTGTTAAGCTGCCTCAGAAAATGGTGAGGAATTCAGAGGTGCTGTGTTCTCCCAACTGTCGGTATTAAGCTTTTGTGTGTGCTAGAGGTAGGCATTGATAGGCAGAGTTCAAACATTTTGCAGTTTTATATAGAAAATATTCTTCCTCTGCTTTTAGAAGTTAAAATTGAGATAGAATCTTCTGGGTATGAATAGGGAATGGATATGACTGCATATTAGGTGCTTTTAGTTGAATTAAATCCATGTCCTTGATTCTAGCCTATTCTTTGGGACAGTAGTTTTTCTTATTTTGGCTTTTGGAGAAGTTAAGTTCAGCAAGTGACTTAATACCCTAAAAAACCAAAAGTGACTTATTCCAGCCAGAGATCACTGTTAATGTTATTGTTTCAGAGGAGAATATTCACCTTGTCAAAGCAGAAGAATTCAGACATCTCCCTGCCAGCACCTTCATTTCTTTCTTTATCTGCGATGCCCTTTTAATACTTGTTAATTCATGCTTTCCTGGCTGTATTGTGCTCTGGTATGTGCACAGGCTACTGAATTCAGGTCTTTGTAGTGATGCTGTGGTTTTTCTTCATGAGCCTGGGGTATAGAGTGTGGGTGGAATTGGAAAGGGAAACAATTAATTTTGGACTGAGCTTTAATACTTGACATTCTGCTTCCATCTGATAAGCAGTATGAGTGGGATATCTTTAAGGAACATGAATCAGTTTAAGTCCATGCACAAGAGAGATGGGAACAATTGTGCCCAAGTAAATTTCCACTCCTCTGGAGGGCATTTATAAGATATACCTTCTAAGGTAGCAGCTGGCACATTGCACAGGGATGAAGAAATAGTGGAGTGGAAATAACCTGGAGGAGGACTTGTGAGTTAAATCAGTGTGAGGGAAAACCTGGCAGGCAACTACAGTTTTAGGTTTTGCTGGGGTTTTTTGATTGTTAGGTTTTTGTTGTTGGTTTTTTTTTTCCCCCTTTTTGTTTTTAACATAAGATTATAGCACAGAATCAATAAATCTTTGGAACTAGCAATCTGATGGTTCATTCTGTTTTCTGCCCAAAGAATAGTGTCCATATTTTTTTTTCATTTATTTCATTTATTTCATTTTTCATTTTTTAATTTCATTTTTATTTTTAAATTTAGACAATACCTTGAAAGAAATATTATTTCAGAATGTTTTTTGCCATTCTAATGTAACAGCTGGTCTAAAAACATGCAAACAAGCAACACATTTCCAAAACCTGATTTAATTCTAATTATGTCATCTAGAGACAGAGATGAGTGACTATTTTCACCCTGTCAGCTGTTTGAAGTGAGACACCCTGCTACCACAGGTTTCCTGTTCTAAGCTGTTGGCAAGACTTTTGCTAGTCACCTAAACTCTGTTCACAACAATGCACTAGCCTGTAGGTTAGGATGATGGGGATTTATTTCCAGTATCCTTGTATCACTCTCTGGAAGATTAGCAAAAGATCAGGGTGGGGGGAATGGTGTTTGTGTGCAGAGCATCAACTCTCCTCTCTCCCTTCCCCATTGGAAAATACATGCATCAAAACTTCTTTCTGACAGGAATGCACAGATTCCACTCACTTCTATTACCAGTGAGGGAACAAATTGAAATCTCTTGTTACATTTCACCAATGTTGAAAGTTTATTAAAAACAGAAGAAGGATTAATTTTTCTTTTGAATTTTAAATAGCTACAGTATAGTCACTGTATTAATTTCAGCTGTATCAGAGTTATGTACCTTTTCTTAATTGAGGCTTCTAGTTATACTTTGGACTAGCTGTTCTTGATCAGACTTCACAGCCATAGGCTATGATGCTCTCTAAATTACCTCTTTGGCTGCTGGTACCTGTGAAACACTCCAGTTTATTCTCATGCAGCTTTTGCGAGTGCAAAACTAGGATACAGGTTCTTCTTCAGAGAAGTATGACTTTTCTCAGGGTGTGTTTTACTGTCACCTCTTATCCCCATCTTTCCTGTGACAACTCACTTTTTCCAGCAGCCTTAAACCTAATTGTTACTTAAGCCTTTCCAGCTTGAGCTGAAGGTGACCATTTTGTTCTATGAATGGCACAAAAAATACTGTGGCTTTAATGTTAATCAAAGTGCCTTTATTGTGCGGAGATGGAAGACTACCATGCACATTAGATTGAAGTTGCCAAAGTAGTAACTGTCTGTACTTTAGTAATAGCTGTACTTGCTGCTGTTTAATTAAGCACAGGATCTGTTGATGAGGTATGCTTTGGTTTAATGATCCAGCCTTGAATGAGCTTAGTATATTTTTAGTTTGTGGCTAAAGGGCGAAACTGAGCATCTTTTTAGGATGAATAAATAAATTAAAAATCCCTTTCAGCTGCTTATTTCCTTCTCTGTACTAATCCTTCCTCTCCTCTGTTCCTCCTCTGGATTTTTAGCACCCTTGTGAATAATGAATGAGCCTGGGTATTAAACTGTGTTTCTCTGAAGTGGACTCCTCTGTCTGTGTGAAACAGCTAACCTGGTTTCAGTTCTGTGCGGTGCTGAGAGGCTTTTGCTTCTGATAGAAATAGTGGGGTTTTTTTAATCCTTCGGCATTCCATGTGACTCCTGTAGCATGTCTGACCCTTATTTACTGCTGAGCAAGTTTGAACCAGCTGCTACTCCTGCAAATCCACTTCATTCATTAATAGACCTTAAAGGTCAGTGTGGACTCCTGTGTGCATGGGGGCAGCCATCAATATTTTACCACTTTCTCTTAAGATCGATGACAGGAACTCGCCTACCTTTTGTGTCCTGATCAGTGGGCTTTGCAGGCTTGAGACAGCACATTTATGAGTCTTTTCTTGAATGCAGCTTTGCCCACTGCAGCTGCCTGTTAATGTTAGTTGGTAGGAGCAGGACAACCTGGTGTGAACACAGCTGCTGCAGGCTGGTGTCCTAGTTTAGGGCAAGTCTGGGAGAAAACCTCTGAATGGGGTCCTTATGGAAAGTGTCCAAACAGCCCCTCCCTGAACTGGTCTGGGAAAAAATCTCCTTAGAGAGAAGTGGGACAAACTATTTATTTAACAAAGTGCCCACAAGCATAAAAAAATGAATAATATGAAACAATAAAACCTCTTGCTGCTCTGAAGAGAGATGGCAAATTCAGAAAGTCCATGCCCTGGGTAGATCGGCTCGCTCAGTCTCTTTTTAGTCCCTCTGGCACTGGAAAATGCCAGGTGGGCCACAGGTGTGAGATCCTGGTGTCTCTCTGGGTTTTCAGTCCAGAGCAGGTTTGAACAGATCCAAGAAAAAGGAAAAAAAAAAAAAAGCAGTCCAGGGAAGTTCTCTGCCTCAGCCAGCTAAAAGTAACTGAAAGCACAGATCTCTGTCCTGCTGTCTGTCTGTGCTGCAGACAACACAGTCCAGGAGCAGAACGTGGAGGAGGGAGTGCAGTTTATGAAAATGAACTGCACACTTCTTTCCCCCTCTTCACTCTCAGAATCAGTCTTAAAGGTACAGGACATAATATCCAACATAAGCAGAACAGATGATTAGGGATACAAGCATCACAGAGTCACCCTAGGACAGCTGGCAAGCCCACTCTTCTTTCTGCGTTGCTCCAAGGCAGCCTTTTCTGCAAACAGAAGGATGGAGGAGAGGTCCAATGTCTGTTGAAAAGGCATGGTCATGCCAGAGTTGGCTACTAAAGGATAAATAGTCCTATTTTTCCATTTGTTTGGGATTGCTGTTGTGAGTTCTAGCCATCAAGATACCTCCAATGCTGCTGTGATCACCACACTCCCCTAACAAACGTGAATCCTTTGCCCACAGAACTTCATTGGCAGGAATAGGAAGTGCCTATATCTCAGCAGGTCTTGTTCCCATCCTGGAAAAGGCCTTTGCAGGAGAAAGAACAGCTCCTTTTCTGTGGTCCTTCAGTCATTGTTCCTTGTGGTGGGACTGCAAAAACATGGACTTCTGCTGTGTTGGGGAGCAGGGGCAGGGCACTCAGAAAAGCTACGTAGAGATAAGGCTCTCTTGCTGCACACATCAGCAAGCAAGGATGTAGCTTTTAAAATTTAATTGGCTACTAGCACAGTTTCCCTTTAAAATCTAAACCACAGGTTACTGCTTGCTCTCAGGTTTTGTTTTTTTTTTTTTGTTGTGATTGATGCATCCTTTTTTTATCCAAATATTCAGAGTACTTTTCATATTTTGTAGTTGCTCTCAGGCCTGCAGGTTTAAACAAAATACTGTCTGTGCCTTAGACTGTATTTGAAATACTGAAAAATTGGCTGGCTTTTTTTACCATTGACTTGTTTAGTCGCTTGAAAGGCAGTTCTCATGGTTCGCTGATGATGAATACAGAACTCATTTTTACGTGTAATGAGTATGGAAATGATGTGGTTGTTGCTCTTACGTGTACCTACAGCTGTAGCCATATTGGAGATACAGGATAGAGGCACTTTGGTGTACTCCTTTTGCTAATGTTTTGTTCTTACAAATGTGGTCATTAAAAACATGATCAAAAGTTCTGCTCATGTAATTCTAGGCTTTTGGTCAGTCGTGAACTTGTTGCTTTTGACCTTTACCTTATGACTATCTTAAGTCAACTCCTAAAAATAGAGATTTTTATTTATACTTCTAGGCAAAACCTGCAGGATGTTTGACTGAACTCCCTTATGTAACTTCTCTTTGCAGCCTAAGATTCCTTAATGCCTCTGCCAACAAACTGGAAATGCTTCCTCCAGCCACCCTTTCTGAAGAAACCCATAGCATCTTGCAGGAGTTGTATTTGACCAATAACAACCTCACAGATAAATGTGTACCCTTGTTAACAGGCCACCCACACCTGAAAATCTTGCACATGGCTTACAATCGCCTACAGAGCTTCCCTGCCAGGTAAGGAACTCATTTCACTGCCTCTGGCCCACGGGTGGGTGGGCATCATGAAGTATTTTTACAGTGAGGACTGACTTGCACAGGAATGGGGTGGCAGCGGCTGCATTTTGGGTGTAGTGGTGCTGCAGGGGGTGGATTCCCCCACCTACACCCTCCTGCACATTGCTACCCTCTCCTGCAGTACAGACAAGTGAGTGATGCTTGTTACTTGGTGAGTTTTCATGGTGCTTGCAACTCTCTTCAGATGGACTAGTTCAGCATGGTCACTCTATGCTTTTGGAAGTCAAGCAAGGAGGTCTTCTGTTCTTTCTTGCTTGGTAAATTTGCTTACACCTGGTGAGCTTCTGCCCACAAGACATTTGTGAGCAAAGCTGTCTGGAGATGTCCTCTGGAAGTGGGCTAAACACCACTTGGGAAAAATCCTCTCAACTCGAGAAGAAGATTCTGCCTTGGCAGCAATTTCTGTGCTTTTCAGTTCACTCTGTTTTAATCAGAAATCTTTCAAGTGTAAGATGTGCTGTAAAACTGATGGGGTACAACCTTGAAAAAGAGATGCCAATAAATAATGGAAGAGACATCTCTGTCCTTGTGTGGTATTCTGAGCAGCTGGGCTTCAGCAGCAAGGAGAAGGGACAGAGATCAATTTAGGGGGAAGGGCCGGGTGGGGTGCTAGAAGGAGGGGTGGAAAATGTGAGGTGTAGAGATGTAGATGTAGTGAGAAACTAGGGTTGATAGGGGAAGAAAGGAGGAAAGAGTGAAAGGGAGCTGGTGAGCAGAGGGGATGCAAGCAAAATAAGTAATTTGAAAGGCAGCATTAACAAATGCTGACAGAAGAGGTACATATTTTGTTCCACAACTGTGCTAGCATCTGACATGAGGAGGGCTGACAGGCACTGCTGTGAACAAGAATCAAAGTCTGTGATTTGTTCTCTTAAAGTAACAAAAACCATTGCTCTTATCACTGCTTTAAAATAAAATATGCATCTATTGAAAAAAAAATTCCCATATTCTTGTTTTCATAGCAAAATGGCCAAGCTGGAAGAGTTGGAGGAAATCGATATTAGTGGGAATAAATTGAAAGCCATTCCAACAACCATCATGAACTGCAGACGTATGCATACTGTAATTGCTCACTCCAACTGCATTGAAGTCTTCCCAGAAGTCATGCAGCTTTCTGAAATAAAGGTAAGGAATAAATGTGCTTTGGAAGAAACAAGCATAATGCAATTTTAGCAATTCTCTTCTGCCCTCGGGTCTCTCATTGCTATGGGTAGTATATTCTCAGAGAGTATGGGGATCTGACAGCTGTTTTCTCCTCTGAAGTCATAGGCAAAATATTTGCCCTTGTACAGCCTTAGAGTGGAACCAAGGGGAGCCTCACAATCTGATTTTATACTTACCTTGGTTACACTGTATCTTTTCTGCCAGATAAGTGTTAATTGTCTTCCTCAGTCTGTTTTGATAGGACTAAAAACATTTGGCAAGAGCTGTGCGTAATTAACTCTTGCTGCCTTGGCAATTGGTTGATTCTGTAGGAATGGACTTGGTTTAGAGCGTGTCTTAAAAACCTCTGAAGCTGCAGAACAGGATAGGCTTCAGGGACAGAGATAAATTTGGGGAGCACAGGATTTGAGTATTTAGGCAATCCACTTTCATTTTCCTGATTGCAGTCGTATTTTGCACAATGGGAAGATTAGCTAATCTGTCTCCTGTCTGTGTTTCCTGAAGTAATTCTCTATTTTTTCCAACACTTCTTTTTGAGGGAGGCATTCCTCACTTGACCAGACTATGAACACTACTCCTTACCTTTTGTGAACTGAGTTCCTGCTTCTTGCCTGGCTCTAGTGCAGAATAGTTTGCACTGTGTGCCCTTTCTGCTGGACAGAGCTGGGAGATGGTTGTCTCACAGCATACAAATCTTGTGATACAGCAGAAAAATCTGTCCTTCTCTGAGGCTGAGAACTGATTACCTATTCAGGGACTCAGAACAACTTAAGTGTCCTTCTGGCGCTTTGTGAAGTCAAAAGGCTAAGTTCCCAGCCTGCTGTGTGTGCCTCAGTGTCTGGGGTCATGGAAAGCAGCAGGAGCAATAATTCTGTTGGACAAGTGAGTATATGTAAAGATGAGCTTTGTGGTTTCAGCCAGGAAATCTCAAACAAACTCGTGGGTATTTGAATACTCCTCCCTCTTTGGAACAATGGCCAGAGGAAGCAGAAGGCCATTTAGAATCAATCAGAACTAAAGCCTTTTTTCTTAGAGGAAGAATTGGGGTGGGGGAGCGAGGCTCTTATGGCAAACATTTCTTTAAAATAAGGGTGGTGTTAACAAAAAAAAAGAATGTAAACATACTGTTAGGGAACAATCACCTTTTTCCTTTTGTTTGTGCCTCTTGGGGAAAACTGAATGCTTTATAGAAGTGTCATATTTAAAATGCTACTTGGCCACATTGAGCAGCAAAATGGTCTTGGAAGAGCTGGCAGTTTCTTCCTGCTGGTTCCCAATGGTTTAGTTCTCTTCAGCAGAAGAAAGAGATGTGGACGTCACTAGGTGTTTTGGGAATGCAGGGATAACGTGTGGTTTAATCTAGGAGGGCAAAGTGTTCTTTGACTCCAGCTTTGTGGAAGGAAAATGCCTGGTCCATACTCAAGCCTGGTTTTGGCTTATATGAGATGAGTTCATGTAGTTGCCAGAGGGGAAGGTGGCTTGTTGGACATAGTGGCCTTTGGGTGATTTCTTTAACTCGGGTCAGGGTTGCTGTCTATTCATCTGGAGGTCATGCATGTGCTGCCTGCCTGTATCCATTTCTTGCCCTTACCAGAGCTCCTTCTTAGATATGGGGTAGCATTCAAAATATGCCAAAGTGCAGAATTTATTTCTTTAACTGTGGATTTGGTCACTTGGTGAAATAAGCTTGTTTGTAGCAAAGCACAAAATCATCTAGTCTAATGTCACCTCTGTGATTATATCATATTTGATGATTAATTTTAACTGAAGTGACATTCACTCTATACTTCTGGGGAAAACACTGTTACCTGAGGTAATGGCTGTTTGCTTCTCTATTTAATCAGCCTGAGAGCCTGACATATTATGTTCTTGGTGTCAGTGTCACTGGAACAGTTAGTAGCAGCAGTTACTATGCTGTCTGAAATTTTCGGAAGGAAAACTAGTGTAAATGACGATGCTTTTACAATTGCAGTAACTCCAGGACTTAAAGATCTAATTCTCTCAGCCTTTTTTACACACTGCAGTCAAGGCTACAGAAGTTGTGTGTTGTCCTCTCTTTTAAACAGCTCAGTGGAGATCTTGGAAATACCTTGCGCCATACATTTTTAGGGGTTTTATTGTCTTTTATGACAGGTATTTGTACTGTCAGAGTTAGCTTTGCCCTGTGCACACTGAAATGTCTTCTGTGAACGGCTGAGCAGCTGGAAGCACTCACACCTGAGTCAGTGCCCCAGCAGACTCTTCCCTGCAGCTGATGTGTGACTTCAATTTCCTTGCTTTACAAAAGAAAAAAGCCAAACTGAATAATATTGCTATGACCACCTTCAGCTACAAGTGGAAATAACCCAAGTCCCTTCCAGCCTCGAACACAACAGTTACAAAGCTGGGAAAGCAGCAGGCTAAGCAGATGCTCCCTGTTAAACCCTGTCTTCCAACTGGCCCATCCAGTGCAAAATCTTGTGTGCAGTTACAGTTCTGGTGCTGCATGGGTGGGGCATTAAAATAACACAGGAGGAAATTGGGATAAGATAGGAAATAAACTTTCCTGCTTGCCTGTGGAGTAGAACAAGGACTACATTTAACACAGACCCACAGCAAGTCCTTCTTAGCCTATTCTTCAAAGAGTACAAGTAACACCTAAGAAATTCCAACCTGATAAATAAACCATCTTCACTAGTGCCTAGGGACCAAGGGATCTGCGCTGTCTTTTGCGCACTGGGCGTTTAAGGAGAACAATGAAGTTACTGGTATTTGTACTTTTCATTCCAGCATGCTCTTCCATCAGATATGTAATGGCATGGAGGTGTTGAACACAGCAAGGCCTGCTGGCAGTTTCCTTAATCTGCCAAGTAATTCTTGGCGCTCTGGAAGCAGCAAGGAGTTGTGCAGAGGGAAGAAGCTGGAATAACTGCTGCTAAGCTGTCTACTGTTTTGTTTGCGTGACCAATTTAAACTTTGATTTCCTTATCAGGCTTAGATAACGTCAGCAGTTTGTTCATCATAGATAATAAAGCCTCCATATTAGACAATCTCAGGATTCAAGATTTGGGTCAGAACTTTTTTATTTTCATTGCGCTTATTTAATAAAGTGTTTGGAGACTGTTCTTTTCCAGGATTTACTAGGTTATCTTATGTCTGCTTCCAGCTCAGGAGCGGATGTCTTTGAATATACCTACAAAAATGAAAGTGCCTCTCTTATATTGATGGAAATTACATAATGGTCAAAATGTGCAGCTACAAAGTCTCCCTCTGCCCCTTTCAGATCTTTTATTAAAAGTTTCTTAAGTCTTTCACTTTTGCAACTTGAAAGTAGAAAATGGCCTTTGAGAAAGATGTGGATAGTTCTTCTGTCCTCTGTTAAATACCAGTCTGCTCTGTCTTCTCAGAATTACTTTTTTTTTTTTTTTGGCAGTTTTTGGGGAATACTACACTAGTCATCCTGTAGTAGTTTGGAGATTTGATTTTGTTCTCATATGTCCTATTTTTCTCTGTGTATTGACTTTCATTTGGATATGCACCTTTAAACAATGTTTGGAGATTTTATCATTCTAGTGCAGTTGTTCTAGCTAATTTGTGCTTAGTTGGTAGATAGCCTGCAAGTTTCTTTGTGTTTTGTATTTTTGAAATGTTTGAAGTTTTTCTTTTTCACTATTTTTTTCATTGATTTTGTATATAAATACAAATCCATCTAAGATGACACTAATTAAAACCATGTTTAACACTGCTCCAATATTTGCCCCCCTCTACTCCTCCCTTCTGCATACTTTAATAACACTGCTTATTTTAATATCCCTCAGTAAATACTGAATTCCTGTGAGCCTGATGCCAGTGGCTTAGAAACCCCAGCTGTATTTATCTCCATTTTCTTTGTCTGTTAAGAGACTGTTTTCATTAATAACATTTTTTAAATTACTTTGAAAATCCACTATCTCTGTGAAGAGCAGACAATTTACTGGTTTTGTAACAAGATGACACCTGACTAGAGATGGAAATGGAAGGAACATATTTCTAGGTGTCCCAGACATCTGGCAAGATGGCTAAATGCCATGTAAGAATTTCTTTTGTAAGAACCACTTACTTAAATGAATGGTCTCAGGTCTTGATTGTAGCCTTTATTGTTCATGAAACATGCATTATCACATTTAGTCAAAATTTGTATTAGGTTGATGACTGAATTCTCTTGCTTTTCTGGCTGCTTTCCTTTTGCAGTGTGTGGACCTAAGCTGCAATGAACTAAGTGAAGTCACATTGCCTGAAAACCTGCCTCCAAAACTGCAGGAGCTGGACCTGACTGGAAATCCCAGATTAGCCCTGGATCACAAAACCCTAGAGCTTCTGAAGTAAGTTACCTTACAGAGTGGGGAAGGAGCAGAACAATTCTAGATGTGAAAACCACAATACACAGAAGTGGAATTTCTTTTAAGGAACATGGTTCTCTGTTGCCAGTGGATCAGAAAGGAACAGGTTGTGAATAGGTCAGAAATGCTGCTTCATAGAAGAGGATTTACTCATTTCGGTGCAATTGCTGTCAGCTGTATCTCCTGGAGGGGTCTGCTAGTCTGGTGTAACCACTGTTGGGCCAATTTGATTCCATTTTACTTCTGACATTAGATTCAGCCAAAAGACATATTTTATACCACTGATGAGATGCCAGTAGCTGCTTCCTATATCTTTTTATTTCATTCATCCTGCTTGGGTCTGTCTCTGTCATTGTGGGTTTTTTTTACCTCTTCACATACTGTTTCTTGTTCCCTTTCATATCTGTCTGTTTCTGTGCTAGAAATTATATGGGTTTTTTTATATTTAAACTGCTAAAGACTTGCATCTCTCACTCTGTTTGCAGAAAAATGGTTTCCTTTGCTTTGGGACCCTCAGTTTCCTTCCTGTCTACCTGTTTGTTTCCTGCCCTGGGATTTAAGTGTCATCCATAACTGAAATTCCCCAAGTGCTTTGTCCTGTTTTCTGTAGTGTGATGAGGAGCTGTTGGAGTAAACCGGATAATCTGTGGATAGCGGTTCTGCCTTGAACTTTTCTTACGTCCTGTAGGAACCTGCACCAGCTCCAAGTTTCCTCCTAAATTTCCTTTATTCTTTAACATCTAATGGTTCCAAGGAGGATTGATTTACTTTTTAGGGGTTGAGGAGTTACGTCATGTTGTTTGCTTTTAAATGGTTAAGATCAGACACTGGAGTAGTAACCCTCATCTGTTCTGCAAGCAAGGGAAATTTCCAGTGTGAGTTTACTTTTGGCTTGAATCAGCAGATTTTCAAAATACGGGTGAAAATTTGAGTAATGATTTCTCATAGATAAAAGCAAGAGTCCATGTTCTGCAGCAGACAGTGAAAAAGGGGGCATGCCTCTATTTTAAGAGTTGCTCTGTTGCATGCTCCTGTATGTAATCTTCCTGAAGAAACAGTGTGTAGTAGTGCTCTGGTTCATAGGAGAAAAGATATATATGTTTTATAGAGTTAATGAATGGTATCCAAACTTAGTGAAAGACCAGCTTTTCTTGTGTATAACCCAGCAGACAAGATGGGCACACACACACACACTCTTGCCGTGTTACTATTCAGGTGTCATGCATGGTAGCATTCTTGTACAAATTTAAATGCTAAGTAGTTGAAGAGTAGTGTGGCCTCGTTATATGCTGTATTTTCACTGGCATATGTGTGGTTCTTAATTCACAAGAAACATTTTCCTCTTGCTTGTGCATTTTCCTTGCTATTTGTTTTGGCCATGATAGTATGGGTGGGATTTTTGTTTGTTAGGGGTTCTTTTGTTGGGGTGTTTTGTTTGGGGTTTTTCTGTTTTGTTTGGTTTTTTTTTTGTTTGTTTTTTTTTTTTGTTGTTGTTGTTGTTGTTGTTGTTGTTATGGGGTTTGTTGGGTTGGTTTTTTTTAAGTTTTGGGGTCTTTTAAAATTAATCATTCTTTAAACCCCATGTCTGTTCTGTTCACTAGTGTTCATTAGGCACAATCAGGTGTTTCCGGTCTCCTGAGTGGTTTCTCAGTGTCTTGACACACTACCCTTACTTTTATGGTATACTGCTATAATTGACTGTGAGGGAGGAGGTGCTTCTTTCACTTGATTTTTGTGGCAGGCACAAAAATACTTATGCTCTTGGTACTTTTTATATCCTCCTTCTGCATATGAAAGGCAGCTCTCCATCTGTGCCCTGGCAGAATTCAAACAGGTAGTAGGTTAATAATGTATTCTCGGTGCTGGTGAGAAGAGTCCTGTCATGCATGCTTGTTTTTTTAGTATGTATGGAGATCTTAAAGGAAGCTTGCATACTTGGGAGGATGTTGCCAAGTGATTTATTGGATGTAAGAATTTTCATTAGCAATTAAAATGAAAAAGAAGAAGCAGAAAAAAAGATGCTGTTACTCTGATTTTTAGGAGATAGCATCTAGTTCAATTGTAACTGTCATTTTAGAATAAGAGGAAAGTAAGCCAGACTGTCCAGAAGCCTTAGTCTGTATTGCCTGCATAGGGTGTTCTGCTGGGTATCATTCCCTTCAGGACACATGGTCTGTTTGTACTGGTGCCCCTAAAGAGGCTAGAACCAGTGTGTTGAGGTAGCTTTTTTTTTTAACCAATTTCTGGGAAGCCTTGAGACAACTCTGGGTCCTTGACCTGCCCAGGAGCCAGTGGTCAGTCAACCCAGTTAAAAAAGAAACAAACTTTTGTGAAACTTTTGTGACCGAGATTCCTCTGCCCTGGAGATAAATGCCTTGTATGAGAAGTCTGCAAAGAAAAGTGTGTTTGCTGATGTGTGTCCTGCTTTACAGGTGCAACAGAATTAAAATCTCTGCTACTTTAGACAAGATCCAGGTTTCCAGTTTGATTTGGGGTTAGTTAAATGTTTTTAATAGTCGTGGCAAGATGTTTGCCTCCTGTTTGTCACACAGAGGGCTGCAAACCCAAGAACTTAAAACACAAGTGGTTCCAACATTATTTATGTAATTTGTTGGCTTTTAGTCTGCCCTCACTGATGTACATACTGACTATTAATGTAAAAAGAAATCAAACTGGATGTGACAGTACTTTAGGTTATTTGAGGAGGGCTTTGCAGTGCAGAAGAGACTTTTCTGTGTGTTCAGGTCAGGTGGGGATTTAGATAGAGGAAAAACGAATGCTCAGAGTGAACAGTTAGACCTTTCTGCTTGTGTCCTTTTATGTTTCATTTGGTTCATGAAAGGTTTGGGTGCCTTTGAAGTGTCTGCAGCATGTGGGGAGCTTGCTTTTCCTGCCTTTGGAAGAGAGCAGTAGGGAGCATGGGGTAGGTCATCTCTCCCCAGCAAAGCAGGGCTGTGAAGAGAAGAGTACAAACAGAGAGGGCTGGGCCCCTTTTAAGTCTTTACTATGCTCCTGGAGATACTTGAAATTCAGGCTAAAGGCTATGTTGGTAGTAAATTGCAGGGTAGAAGATCAAGGGCCTGTGTGAAAATTGGACTGCACAATTGGGGAATGCAGGAGGGCTATGCCTGCTGTCAGGACCACAGGCGGCTCTTGCAGGTTGGTGCAGGATCAGGATGGAGCTGATTTCCATTTTGTGGGTGTTTTCATGAAAGGCTGTTACTACGTGTTGTTTCTAAACAATTTTTTTTTTCCCATTTATGGGATGCGGCGTGTCATACAGGAGATTTCATTAGAGTACAATGAAAAGAGCACAGAGACTTGTTAAAATGGCTGGGATAGATGTATAAGTTAAAAAAGTCACTTTGATGTACTGGCGTTCATGAAACTAGTGGCAAGTCCGCCTTGTATTCCTACAAGGCCTGGTTTGAAACCAAATAGCTCAGGGGTGAAGGCAGGGAAATACAGGCCAGCTAAGCAAAGTAGTGCAGCTGACACCCTCATAGAGGCTCAGTCATTGCTGGTTCCATACAGGCACATCAAGGTAGCCACTTTGGATGTCCTGCTTCGTTTTCTATTATTAAACGTGTTACCAAGAACTGGGAGACAAAAAAGGGTGTTCTTTTCACATTTCAAGTTGGATCATGCCAGCAAGTCCATCCATTGCATCTGTACCCTTTCCCTTCTCCTTGCAGCAATATCCGGTGCTTCAAGATTGACCAGCCCTCGGCCGGCGACGCGTCGGGAGCGCCGGCGGTGTGGAGTCACGGCTACACGGAGGCGTCCGGCGTCAAGAACAAGTACGACCTGGCACGGGCTTTGTCGTGCGAGCCCCTCTGGGCCCAGACAAAGAGATCCTTTCCTCAGGGGAAGTTCTGGGGACGTTTTAGGGCTTGCAGAGGCCAAGCCACGTCTCTGCATTTGTGTACCGAGCCCTCCTGCCTGGCTCGTCCCTTGGGTCTTTTTAAGGGAAGTTGCTAAGATACGAGGGTAGCCGACACATTTGGTCTATGCAAGACTCTGCTACTTGCAAAAGATCTGAGTGTTTAAAAGCATTTTCCTCTTTGCAAAGCTTCTTTATCTTCAACCAAAGGGTGTTTACCAAGCAAATCAGAGATACTAAAGAAGAGACAGAATGGCCAAAACTCTGAATATTCATAGTGTGTGGCGCTCCTGTGACTAAGGCAGCACTTGACAAATAATGTACCAAGAGTCTGCTAGTCTCTGTGTTGCTGGCACTGTGATGAATCTTTCTTTGTTCCTGAAATACCTTTATAGAAATCTTCTGCTACCTAGGTTTCCATAGCAAGTGCCAACAAGCCTTTCCTAACTCTTAACTGATTTAACACACAACTTGGTCATCAGCATGCTAGATCCCAAGGGTGGCTTTTGGAGCAGCAGTCAGTTTAAATTGGTGTTGTTTCAGAGATACACTCTCTCCCATTTTTGCAAGTAAGGGACTTGCTCACGTGCTGAAAGGAGGAAGAATCCTTAGGACTTGGCTTGAACTTTCAGTATAATTCTCTCCTTGTCTTAGCACTGTTGGTGGGCCTAACTCATCCCCACAGCTCAGAAAGCAGTCCTGAAACACCTGTGACCAGAGGTGCTTAGAGCTGGTGCTCAAACCAGGCTGGATCTCTCTGGTCAAAATGACAAGCTGAGAAACTAGTAGTGGGATAGAATCCCTGATGTTTTCCTGCTTTGTTTTTTCCCTAGGCTGTGTGTGGCAGCACTTTCAGCCAACAACTTCTGTGACAACCGGGAGGCCCTTTATGGTGTGTTTGATGGGGACCGCAATGTGGAAGTGCCCTATCTGCTGCAGTGCACGATGAGCGACATCCTGGCAGAAGAGCTGCAGAAAACAAAGAATGAGGAGGAATACATGATCAACACTTTCATTGTTATGCAGAGGTGAGTCTTGGATCTGAAGCTTTTTTTACCTTGTCTGTGCTTACAGTGCAGTTTCTTTGCTTTTGGGTCAGGCACCTGCTCTTCCTTTAAAGAAATGTGTGAGGGAGAAAAAAGCCTTGGTAGCTAGCTACACTATTTCCTTTTGTTGCTTGTTTTGTGAATTTTGCCTCAGTTCCTTTCAGGTGTGGGGAGAAAAACCCCAACACCTCTCCAGCCACACAAAAAAATTCCAACCCACCTGCAAAGTTACTAAAATGCACGTGACTAAGTGGTGGGTGGAGGTTTATTCGTTTTTTGGCATCTTGTCCAAGACTTAAGGTTTACAATTGGCCATAACCAAGTCAGCAGTATAAATGTCTTGATGATCCTTTTAAACTTCCTTGCTACAACTGCCTACAGAGCCTGAAGTCATCCTTTCTGTTTCTGCGTACCAATTCAGGTTATTTAAGGCTACACAAATATTTAAAACACATAGCCTGACTTTTTAGAAATCCCTTTGGCCTTTGAATGTTATTTGAGCAGGACCCATCCAGAGAGCTTGTGATACAATAGCCGTGAGTGTAATAGTAGTTATGTAGTGGTTTGGAAACTGTGTGTGCTGTTCTGGACAGAAGAAAAAATTGTGCTTAGGGAGACACTGGATGAAGGAGGAGTATGAAGGGAATTGAATAGAGGAGACTAAAGATGTCAGGGAAACAGAGGGGAAAGCAAAGAAGCAGCTTAGAGAGTGAGCAAATGGATCAAATTAAAAGTAGCATTGCTTATCGTTGAACTGCTGCACCGTCGGAAAGGAAAAATACTGAAGTTGTATTGGGAAAGATGGGGAAGCAGTAGGGTGGCATTGAATCTTACAAATGCAAGGGAGAAAACACTCCCTTCCCATAACTGCTTATAACAGTGGCTCAGACTGCTAAGTGAGAAGGTACTGAAAGTACTACTAAGTGGTTTTGTTTGCTACTAATACAATTTACAAGAAATGTGGCATTCCTACAAAAAGCTCCTTTCTCCCCCCCACCACCCCCCCCTTTTGGTCTCAAATCAAAATCAGCTGACCACTTCTTTGGAGAACCAGAAATAATATTGGTTCCAGTTGCATTTAGCCATTCAGTGATGCTTACAGATAATATGTAGCACTCCTAGAGTGTATCTATAAAAAAATAATGTAGAAAGCACATTGAGGCTTGGTTGCAAATTTAGTTGTCCATTCTGTCACCAGGACTTTGAATCTAAGTTTTTATTAGCTATAACTAGCCTTAACATAAATATTAGTACTTAGCTTTCTAATTACTATAGGAGTAAGATCCTGATAAACAAGGATGGGTGTTTGTTCACAGTCTAATATTGAAATTAATTTACATTTTAATGGCAGGCTTCTGAAAACTTAAATTCTATCCATCTTTTTTTTCCTACTGTGGCTTCTGCTGAAAAAGCAGGCTTAAATATTTCTAAGAATCTTTTTTAACAGGTTAGTACCTGACAGTATCAATGAAAAATACACCTTCATACAGTCGAGTTCACAGCCATTGTGATTTTTTTTGGCCATAATTTGATAACTTTTAAGAGCATTTTCCTGAAGATATCACAAAACAATAAACCTCTACCTTCTGCTTTTGCTCAAAAGTAGAGGTTTTTTACAGTCAGAATTATTATTTTTATAATAAGATCTGTAGCTTCAGAAGCCAAAGCTCTATCTGACCTTTAAAACAAGTATCTATTAGATGTACAGGAAAAAACAACTGCAAAACTCTTGGAAGTACAAAGATATTTTTTTTTCTAAAATTGAGCATATTTGTGTATCTGCATATGTGAAAATAACATCTTGCCTAAGAGTTGCACGTGGGGTCCCTGCAGTGCTGCTGCTGTAGTGTCAACAGTCTTCAGTGGAGACTTTTGTTTCTGTCCCAGTGATCCAGTAGAGGCAGTGCCCGGCATGCTTCTGGTTGTGGAACAGTGGCTGTTTCTCCGTAGTGCCCCTAATACTTGTTTTCCAATTAAAGAACAATCACTGTTTTGTTTAAATTCCAGGAAACTTGGAACAGCTGGACAGAAACTTGGAGGCTCTGCTGTCCTTTGCCATATAAAACATGATCCCATGGACCCTGGTGGATGCTTCACGCTAACCTCAGCAAATGTGGGGAAGTGCCAAACCGTTCTATGCCGGAATGGGAAACCTCTGCCTTTGTCCAGGTGTTACATGATGAGCTGTGAAGAAGAGCTGAAGAGGATTAAGCAGCATAAGGCCATTATCACAGAGGTTAGAGAACAGCTGGGGACTGTTGCTACTTGCAGCTTCTTTGAAGAGCATTTGCACAGCAGTGCATGAAATTACATGTTGATATTAGTAACCTCTGGGAGGTGGTGTTCATGGTGTTGGCTCCTCAGCTGCACTTTTCCTTTCAAGGTGATTCACACCATGCAGTCAGGTTGCTTTTCCGTTCCATTGCCGTGCTGGATTTTGATTAGCTTTTAAGAGTGAGCAGCTGTGAGCATGTTGCATTGAAACAGGAAAGCAGATACTCTCCTTCTAATGGGAGAGGAATTGCTGTGTTGGAACTGTCATGGAGAGCTTTTCCAATTAAAAAGGATGAGAGGGCAGAGCACTTGGAGCAATGCCGTCCTTCCCTTAGGAGACTCCTTGCTCCTGGCAGGCTGACTTTGCTGTCTGAGCTGTGTTCCCAGAACTGCCCTTTGACAGGCTGCTCTTGAAGAGAGCACTTGCCCAAAAGGAAAACTCACCCTGTGCTCAGCTGAACCACAAGAGGAGAAAACTATTTGTTCCTTTCTTAGAAGCTTGAAGCCACTGCTGTCAGTTTTGCTTTGCCTTGCGTGATACATGCAGAGGAATAGATAAATATCGAATCCTCTTAATGGTAAAGGAAAGGGCAGAAACCTCCCTGCTGTGTGCCTGAGAGCAGGGTGGGCATGTGTGTGTGGAGTAAGTTGTGTGCTGGTTGATCTCGCCTGGGAAAGGTGAGGGCTGGGATCTCAAACGTGACAAGTCCAAAGGGAATCACTCAAACATAGTGTGCATCAGGGAGGCAAGCTCATTCTGTGGCTCCATAGAAGAAAAGAGGAATTTTTGGGCTGAATCTTCAGAAGACTCTCTGATTTCATGCACACTGATGGCTTATCACTGCTGTCAGCCTTCTAATGGGAAAGTTAACAAGCTGACACGGGGGCTTTTTTTTTCTTTTGAGTGATTTTAAAGAGGAAGCTTTTTTAGTCTTGGTTTACTTTTTTGTGGTTACCTGCTTTATAATAACCCCTACAGTTATTAGCTGGACCCAAAGAGTGTAAATCCTCACCTTTGCTGTTCTTCTTGAATACACAATTAGCAGGGTGCAGCTATCCCCAGCAGGCTGACAGATAGCCAGACTTGCTGTTTCAGACACTTGCTCTGCTTATTCTGGCAGCTTGGATTCTAACCAGGACAGGATTCTGGGATTTGGACATGCATGGGATTCTTTTCTCAAATGCGTCCATTTTTACTGATGTTATCCCTTCTGATACTACTCCTCCTCCCTTTGGAAATGTCATATCTAAGTGGAAATGTAGTAAGTAATTGGGGCGTGTAAAACATTTCACTACAACTCAACTGACTGAGAAATGCAGACTTGCTCTCTGCTACATTTGCCTTGCATGCTTAATTTAAAGGGTTTTTAAAAATGAACCTTGGTTTCTGAAGTGATGAGCCAGGATGAGACCTACACTTGTTACAGCTGCAAGAGAAGACTTGTAACTGAATGACCTGCCCCTGTATCAGATGTGTGCTGCTTTGCTCTGTCTAAAGCCAGACCCCGTGGGCGGAGGAGGGATAAGTCTGACTCACTGGTTAAAGATTTGTCCAGTTGGCTCTTGCAGCTGCAGGAACAGAATAGATAGCTCTTTGTTGCAGCCTTCTGTTTTGTTGATCTGTGCATAGGTGGTGCCGATGACAAATCAGTCGGGTGTAGGAGGTGCAGCGCAGCATTGCAAACCAGCCCTTGCTATGCTCTGATCCCAGCTCTGTCACCTCCTGGCAAGTCACTTTGCTTGTCTGTCTCCTTCTCTGTGAACGGCAGTGTTGGGGGTACTGCAAAAACAGCCATCAGTAGAATACAATGAGAGGCAAGTACTGTGTATCCTTGTCTATCTTGTTGCCGACTTCCTGTCCTTTCTAATTTCAGGATGGCAAAGTGAATGGTGTGACAGATTCAACAAGAATCTTGGGGTACACCTTCCTTCACCCAAGTGTTGTGCCGCGTCCTCACGTCCAGTCCATCACCTTAACTCCACAAGATGAGTTCTTCATTTTGGGGAGCAAGGGGCTGTGGGACAGCCTCTCGATGGATGAAGCAGTTGAGGCCGTCAGAAACGTGCCTGATGCCCTGGCGGCCGCCAAGAAGCTTTGCACTTTGGCCCAGAGTTACGGCTGCAACGACAGCATCAGCGCTGTGGTGGTTCAGCTCAACGTGACGGAGGACAGCTTCTGCTGCTGTGAGCTCAATGGGGTCCCGCCCCCCAGCCCAGGCATCTTCCCCCAGTCTGTCAACGTGGTCATCAAGGACAGGCCCACAGACGCGCTTGGGATGCCGTCTTCGAGCAGCGGCATGGCTTCGGAAATCAGCAGCGAGATCTCCACCTCGGAAATGAGCAGCGAGGTGGGGTCCACAGCCTCGGACGAGCCTCCCCAGGTGGCCATGAACGAGAACAGCCCGGCGTACCCGGGGGAGCAGCGCTGCATGCTGCACCCTGTCTGCCTCTCCAACTCTTTCCAGCGGCAGCTCTCCAGCGCCACCTTCTCCAGCGCCTTCTCCGACAACGGCCTTGACAGCGACGATGAGGAGCCCATCGAGGGCGTGTTCACCAACGGCAGCCGCGTGGAGGTGGAGGTGGACATCCACTGCAGCCGGGCGAAGGAGAAGCAGCTTCTCCAAGTGCCAGTGGAAGCCAGCGATGAAGGTATCGTCATCAGTGCCAATGAAGATGAGCCCGGCCTTCCCAGGAAAGCTGAATATTCTGCCATGGGCACAATAGGGCGCCGGCGGGGCAACGGCTCTGTGGCACCACACGAGAGGAGCCATAACTTAATTGAAGTTGCAACGGATGCGCCACTCAGAAAAACCGGGGGCTACTTTGCTGCTCCGGCACAACCTGATCCTGATGACCAGTTCATCATCCCACCAGAGCTCGAAGAAGAAGTCAAGGAGATTATGAAGCAGCACCAGGAACAGCAACAACAACAACAGCAGCAGCAGCAGCAGAGGCAGTATCCGATGGACCACCTGGCAGACTATTACGACACACCACTATGACCCACTCTATGTACTGCTCAGAAATAAACTAACAAAAAAGGAGACTTGACTGTGAGACCCAGTGGGCTTGCATTACAGCAGGGGTTTTCCTTATCCTTTTCCTTTATATACTTCCTTTTCCTTATCCTGCCACTACAGATAACTGCAGCTTTTCAGTTTGTTAGGTTTAATATTGACTTTCTTCTAGAGACGCTTGACTGGTAAAGTTTAAAATAGTTAACCCTCCCTTAACATATCAAGTGTAAAAACAGGAAAACAAAACAAAAATTTTAAAAAAAAGAAAAAGGTTTAATATATTGCTGAGAAACAGATGATGATGTAATATTTTTTAAAATGGCTTGTTTGTTTTGTTCGAAAAGCAGGGCAGTAGCCAGTGCTAAATGATTTAAGTAATATTGTAATACCGTATTTCTTTGAGAGAAAAGGCTTTTTTTGGTCTTGAAAATGATAGACATTTGTAGAATATGGAGACTAACTCCTAGGAGTTGCTTTACTCTTTCAGGTGACTTAAGTCACTGAGATTCACTAATTTTCTCTGAGAGAACAGTTGATTGGGAAATTCCTGTAAATAGCTCAGTGTTGTATAGTGATGCTTACATGTTTTGTAGCCTTGGCATTAAGGACACAACCTGAAAAACTGACCTTTTTTCTTAAGCGACTCTTTGGGCCATGGTCATTAAGCGTAATGGACTGTGTGGCTGTGTACAAGTTAGCTAGAGCCCAGGTGGTGTAGACTGTTCAAAGAAACCCACTTTTTTCCTCCGGTCTCTTTCTTTCCTTACTTTTACAGACACATTTTGTGTTCCTTACTGCTGCCACAACCAGCATGATTGTATAGAGCTCATTTGCTGTAGAACATTTACATACCAAGAGTTATATTAAAGCCGAATGCACAAATGAACATGTCATAATTTTTGTTATAATAAATATGAAATTTACACCTGATGTCTGTTTTTATGTCTGACTAGCTGAGCAGCAGCTCTCAAACAGCCGCTTGCTGTGGTTCCTCAGCGTGCTGCTCAGTTAAACGAAGAAGTGTTGAAACTTTTTCAGCTTGATCACACTTTTACACTAACTGCAGAATCTCACTTGAACTTTCAGAATTCAAAGGTTGTGCAAAGTGGCCTTTAAAAGATACAAACCAACTCTGAGGAATTGACCTCTTCCTTTTTTTTCTTTCTTGGTACGAATTCAGCACTATTGATTTGCCCTTTGCCACAGTATTGACAGGGCCAGAAGACTGAAGAGGAGCGGTGTGCTCTGGCTCTGTCCCACTGGGACTGAGTGACTGAAGATAGAAATTATGAAGGGATAACAAAAGGAAGAAGGAAAGCATTGGATTCTGAGAGAAGAGAGAAAATATGAGAAGGCAGAAAAGTAAATTAAAAACTACCTATGTAAATTTGCTCCAATGTGCTGCATGAACATGAGTTTGATCGCAATCAGACTTTGGTAGCATAGGGGCATCTTTTTGTGATCCTGTGGGAAAGGAGCAATGTCCTTTCTCAGTATTGCCCCCAGCCAACTGCTCCATTTTACTTCTCTTTAAAAGCTGAATTAGTGTGCAGTCATGACAGTGTCTTGTTCCTTCTTGGCATTTGGTCTGTGTTTGAGGACTGTGGTGACAGGATGTTGTCCTTATTCTGTTCTAGAATGAAATAGCCAAGTTAGAACAGGATTGCTGTTAACAGAAGATTTTTGGTTACTTTTCCTTAATAACAGTAACAACAGAGGAGCAAACATTAAAATACCTGGTTTGATAAATGTTTATAGCGCTGTCTACTGTAGATCTAGAAGATTGTACTTCATTGTAATTTGAACTTCAAAATATCTCTTTCTTAAAGAAAACTCATTAAATAATGTATTTAAACAAAAAGGGTTTATGGTTTATTGGTCAGTAACTCTTAGGTGTTCTTTGGTAATCAGTTTGTATAGTTCACATTTTACCGAATTGATTCATTGCCCTTGGAAAATGTTCTCTTTTTTTTTTTTTTTCCTTCTGTTCTGGTGCTGCTTGAGGCTGAAGGTGATAACAAGCAAGGACACTACGTTTATTTTCCTGCTGCTGGTGGAGGAATAACCTTGCTGCTGCTGTCTGTGGTCTCTGTCTGTGCTAAGGTGTCTCTGCTGTGCTGTACATGGGGTACCCCAGAGAGAGGAGCAGAGGGCAGAATGGGGGTGGAAGGGGGGGAACTGTTGCACGTGAGCTAAACTTTGGCTCAGTGCTGACAAATGATACTCCCCATCTCTCATTTGGATAGGAGGGTATGCACGTAGGCTCGGTAAAGACTTTACCTTCTCTCTGTTTGAAGAACAGACTCCCAAGAACTTACCAGCCCCTCTGGCATTCACTGCTTACATCTGATGCTGTGATTTCCCTCCTGATGCCCTTTGAAGTGCTGATGGTCAAAACTGACAGCGCACTGAAGGCTGCCCCTTTCAGCCTGGTGCCTTCTGTAAAGCTAGCAGCAGCATCCTGGAGTCAGGGCTTCTGTGGCAGCAGAGTGACAGGATTTTTGTGGAGGAGCTGTACCTTTGGATTTTTGCTCTGCCTTGAAAAAGACGGCTGTGATAGCCTCTGAGTAAGTCATAATGTGAAGGGGATTGATGCATTCATAGGGGTGACTTCATCCCTCTGCTGGGCTTTGTGTCACGTGTTGGGCCTAGATTGGTAGGTTGGATGACTTGCTTCATGTTCGTAAATAGCATATATTTTTAAGCAAGGGTAGACGGTATTTTCTCCAGGCTTTAAACTGGGACTTGAAAAACAAGGTACAGTGTTTGCAACTCATGATTTTTTCTGGACGTTGTCATCCTCTTTCACAAAAGGGGGTTAGTGTGTTCTTACATCATGGGGGCTGAAGCTAACGTCACTGATTGCATTTACGTGCACTAATACTGCATAGGATTTTTGGGTTATGTTTGCATTGTATTTTGCACAGTTTTGACCTGCCGGAAACTATCTGACTCAGAGATGTGGATTTGTTTGCAGAACTTGACAGCTGTAGCCAGAACAATGGCTGGGAGCTAAAAGGAAGAAGGCTTTCAGCCATGGAAAATGTAGAACCCCATTACCTTTATAATAAAACCTTGCATGTTCTTTGAAACTTACTGATAATTGTATCTGAGACAAGCAGAAATTCATGAATAGGAGGAGGTAGATGGCTAGTGGCAGAGAAGTGAACATATTCACATTATTTCCTCAAAGATAATTTTAAACAGAAAGTTGTGGTACTATTGAGAAGTAACTGAGTGGCTTCTGTGCTTGTAAACACGAGCCTTTTGTTAAAAGCCATAAAAGCTTTTTTCTTGCTTTCTGCCCATAGTGCTCTAATGCGATGCATTTTGTTGTGCCAGAATAGCCTGTTGGCATCCTGCCTGTGCATTCAGCGTGTGGCACCGCCACCTCCGTGATGGCGACCAGTGCCGTGGTGGCATCGCCTTCCTCTGGCTTACTGGCCTCGGAGCCTGCCGCTGCATCCATGTGGGTTGTCTCCCTCGCAGCTACAGAATGTGCTGCTACTGTAGCGCTCACAAGTCTTGCTTCAAGTAATGCCTTTGTAGCAAGCTCACCTTTGTCACCAGCCCTTGTGTTTACGACTGATACACATAATCTTCCAGCAAATTGTACGTATTTATTTTTTAATCATAACTTTGCTATTTCAGAAGCGTGTCTGTGTGGGGCTGGCTGTTAATGAAGTGTCACACTTGGCTCTGAAGGTAATTTCTGCATCTCTGCACTAGTCATGGATGGTGCCTCTTGGGTGCAGCCTTGCAGGTCTGGGCTTGCAAATGTTGTGTGCTTGAGTGGGTTGGTTGGGATAACCTGTGAAGGGTGTTCTGGGCTGGGGGGCAGGAGGGCTTGAATCAATTCAAGCAGAGCAGTAGGATTCAAAGGAGTGAACAGAACAGTAACTTCAGCCTGGTCCGCCTGATTTCCATGGACGCTGCCAGCCCTTTGTGGAGAGACGTGCTTTTTCTAAGAGAAGGCACTCAAGCTAAGCAGTTCTCAGCAGTGCTGTTGGGTCAGGTCCCTAAGAGCTTTGGCTGCAGGGGGGAGCTACATGGCCAGAAGGTGGTAAAAATATCTTCTGGGCTCAGCTGGAACCAGGACAGTCTTGGCATCTGTTAAATGACTCTGTTTACTTTTCTCTGTTAACCTGCTTTACTGCCCTGCTTTGTTAGTTCAATTGACTTGTTTGGGGCTAACGTCTGCTATTGTTGCAATAATTGCTTTGTCTTACAGATTTGTTAACCTCTTTGCAATAATTGCTTTGTCTTACAGATTTGTTAACCTCTGTGCTTGCATTGAGGGTTTCTTGGGGTGCTGCATGAACCAGTCTGTTTCCTCTTGATTGCTTGTATTTTCCTGTGCCTTACACTGATGCCTTAAGTGTTCAAATGCCCTGCCTAACAGGGCTGCTCATTCTATGGAAAGCTGAAAGTTAAAATTTGGCTGCTGCCTGAGAGCAAGTAACTCTTTGCAGCCATTTCAATCAAAAGGTGGGGGTGGAAAATCCCCAAATACTAAATAGATTAATCACAGCCCCAGGACAGAATCAGTGTACCATTTATCTAGGACATCAGTGCAGAAAAAGTTCCTTGTTTACTCCAAGTCCCTGGTTTAAATGATTGGTCCCTGCTTTTATCCAGACCGTTTTATTTGTATTTCCATTCCTGTTGAGGTCAACAGTTCATTCTTTAGATCATCCTTTCTCAGGCTGACAAGTTTGGATTCACCTGCGGTTGACTTGGATACCTTGTCCTACCTTTTATCTCATGCCATGAGCTAAGCTTGCCCTCTAGGTTGAGACTGAGGCAGGATCTGAACGAGGCAGACGCTATCTCATCTTTTTCCATATTTTTAAAATATTGTAAGACAAAGGGAGACACTTAAACTGCAAGAGCTCATCGGAAGCATGACGGCATGAGGAAGCTGTGGTATAATAACTGCAGTGTGACAGAGACCTGGGACAGGCAGGACTGGTCTGCTCCCTCATAGGGAGACCCAGGACCAGATGATCCCCTGAGGCTTTCTGCTGTAGGAGATTCAGGGTGCCTGAGTTACAATCAGAGTGTGGATTCCTGCATGTCAGGCTTTGGAGGAGAGGATGAAATATGCAGCCCCAAGGCTGGGAAGTACCTGCTGGTGGATCAAGTTCCGCTGGCCCTTCTTGCCCTGTTGCCTCTGAGGGTCTCAATTCCAATGTCCTGCTGCCCATCACAGCCTCTGCTGCATGTTTGGTGTTTTTGTTTGAGCTTGTTCTTCTGTGTCTCTCATTAAAACTTAAGGAAACAGACAGAAAGGGTTTGTTTTTTTGTTTTTTTTTTTTACCAATGGTTCTGTAGAATTGTCTTTGGAGGTTTATGTTTAGGTCATGTAAGTAACTTAAGGGTGTCCCAGGGGCCATCAGTGGGCAGGGATGGGGCTCTGGAGAACTTTAGGAGCTCCGAGTGCCAGCAGCCTTGTGATGAGAGCCTGGGCACCAGACACAATACTCTGAGCACAGCAGGCTCTTCCCTCGTCAGATTCAGCACAGCTGCACCAAGAGAAATAAATGTGTTTTAACCATAAAGTTGTCAGTATTGACTCGTGGAACAGATGGGATTGTTTTGCTAATTAAATGTATGCTGTTGAATGCTTAAAAGGAAATTGGGATGCAGAACTATGAAGAGAGACTAGTGTAGCAGAAGTCTGTGACTTGTAAGATGCTTTTTCATTTTAATCACTCTTAAGAGAGACACTAGCATTTCGTGGAAAAAAAATCTTGCAGTAGATGCACTTGCAGTTAGTACTTAACCTTGGTCCTGAAATTACAGAATATATAGTGACATATAGTGCACAGAATATATAGTGAAGTACTCTGCTCAAATGTATTTAAAATTGAGTGGCAAGGAAGAGCAAAAACTGCTGTGTCTTTTTAATGCAGCCAGAACTGCCCTCCTGAAAACAGCAGATCTCCCTGAAAGCAAACTTTGTCAAGTCATCATAGTTTCATTTAACAAGGGGCAAAGATATTTTTCTGTTCTCTCATTTCTAATGGGCAAAATTTCACCACAATTTTTCAGACTTTGTTGTTTTGCTGTTCAGAATCAGCTCAGGTTTCAGCAGAGTCATTCCCTGGCATTTTTTGAATGCTTTGGACATAAGAACGTGGAAAAGGATGTCCCCAGACCATCCTGCACAGTCAGAAATAGGGATGTGTAGGAAGGGGGATCCATAGCAAATGACCTTCCCAGTGGTCTGTGGTTTGCACTTATTTGAAGGAGCAATATCCTTGTGAAGATGATCAGAGATGGCTTTCCTGTTTCTGTTGGTTTTTTTTCTGATGAAGGACTGAACGTTTCTATTTGGGGTGGGGAAAGGCGTATTCCTGCTGTCCGTATTAATTTGGAGCTGCACGGGCTCCCCCTCGTGTTACCGCGGGAGAGGACCAGCATTGCTGCATCGTCCTCCTTGGCGGCTGCATCCCGCACACCTGTGCTCCCCCACCGTGCGAGCCATGCAGGAGCACCAGAGGTCCGGAAAAGTCTTTCTTCAGATGAGTAAGGAAGGCAGCAACACTGACATAACAGGAGTCTGCTTCCCACAGATTGAGGACTCTCAGAAACCTCCGGAGTGTTAGAAGTATTTGCTGTGGGTCCAAACAAGGATGTGAGGGCTGAAAGAGCCAGGAAGCCACACCTGCTACTGCTCAGGAGAGCACCTGCCAGGTAAGACAGGGTCTTGGCAGGATCTCACGTAGTCTTAGCAGACTATGTGCAATGAGATCTTGATCCCAGCATGTCTTACTTATTTGGACCAATAAACTGCCAAATCTTCACCGTCACAGCTGATTCACAACAGTCAAAAATCTAAATCCCTTTTAAGTTGCATAAATGCTGAAGCATGTCGAGAGAGGGCCACTGGAGCTGGGGAAGGTCTGGAGCACAAGTCTGATGAGCAGCTGAGGGAACTGCTTTGTTTAGGAGAAAAGGAGGCTCGGGAGATGTTATCACTCTCTACAACTGCATGAAAGAAGGGTGTAGCAAGGTGGGGATCAGCCTCTCCTTGTAAGTAACAAAATGAGAGGTAATGGCCTCAGGGTGGACCACGGGAGGTTGAGAAAACTTTCTTCACTGCAAGGGTGTTCAGGCATTGAAACAGGCTGCCCCGGGAAAGTGGTGGCATCACCATCTGTGCAAGTGTTCCAAAGATGCAGCTGTGGGCACTTGAGAACGTGGTTTTGAGGTGAACACAGCAGTGCTGGGTTAACAGCTGGACTTGATGATCTTAGAAGTCTTTTCCAACCTTAATGACTCTGTGATAGGGCCATCTTGTTGGGGAATTATTTTTGCACACTGAAGCTAGGAAAACACCCTGTTTCCACCTGTGTGCATCTGTCTCGAGAGCCTTTCTACATCCTTCTGAAAAACTACCTGCAAAATGTATGCAGGCATTTCCCAGACTTGAGCCCTTCAGCACGGCCTGAGAGTTTTGGGGAGCCCAGCAGCAGGTGCAGGTCTGTGTGCAAAAGGCATCCCTGGAAATCAATAGACCATTTGTAGTAATGAAGGGCATCCTGTGACTTGCCCGTTTTGCACTGTCACATGCCCGAACCAATTACATCAAATGCCTTGACAACTGGTGGACCTGGTGAGGGGTCTCATGTTTTATTTATGGCTGGTGATGCTGAGCATCTGTGACAGTTTTTATGCTGTGCTGGCATTAAGCTGCTGCAATACACTGAGTACCACTGTTTCTGGGAGATGGACGGTTTGAAGGAGAAGAGTAACGACAAATGTCACAGCTGTCATAAACAATGCACTCAGAGTGCCCTTCAATAACTTACCCGAGTCTTGGGAAAGAAAAGGAGGCGTCCAAGTTTGGCAAATGTGATTGAGGGATCTGAGCTTTTGAAGGTGTATCTGTAGCTTTGCTTAGCTTTATGAATATAAGCTGGGGTGGAAAACTACCAGAAGAGTAACTTTAATGAAGGTAAGTCTGCATTAGGAGTAAAATACATGGATTATGAAAGAAAAATTCCACTCAAACTGTTCTTTAGTGCTCTAATCCCTGTATGTATTCTCATCAATTTAAAGCAGTTTCCTACGTAAACTGAGATCCTGATTCTTCTTAACGCTAAGCCTTCAATTCAGTTTCTGCTCTTGCACAACTGGTTTGTGTCCCTAGTTGTTTCTGCACACTGGATACACTCAAACTCTTTTCTGGAGGACTTATGGAGAAAGCTTAAATTGGGATAAAATGTATTATAGTCTGGGAGGGTTTTCTTTTAATTATCTTTTGTCATTAAGAAAATAGGAGAGCTTCTTGTTTCTGCTTACCTGAAAATTTCCTCTCTGCAGATGGGTCCAAAGGTCCTTCCCCCTTACAGCTGCTCTGCAGCAGGATGGCAATGCCCTAATACATGCAGATCTTCCAGCAGCACCAGATTTCCCATTCCAGATACGTGAATTATTTGGGAAATGTAAAAGTTATGTTAAGCTTATTTGGAAGTGTAAACATGCTCTCTCCTCTGTCCTCCACCTCCCCAGTTTTGCCTTTCACATTCAAACAAGAGACCTGTGTCCTTGGATGTTGATTTGCACAAGATTTACCCCAGACTGAAATATTTAATCAATTTGTTTGGATAAAGGACACATCTAGGAAAATGGGTGCTCAAAGGTGCACAGCCCAGCATGATGAAATTTTCATGGCAGTTTACTCAGTGGTGGGATGCAGGATTGGGGGAGGATTCCCTCCCCTTTTTCTTCCTCTCTGCTTTCTTTCTTCTTTTCTTTCTCAGCTTAAATATCTTATGCCCTTTGTTTCTTCCTCAAGATTAGGGCATGGAGACACATTTTTTTCAAAGACAGATTGTTTTTCTCTGAGACTCTTCTGTGGGGAAGGGGGTCCCTCTGTGGGTAGCTAATGCTGAGGGGCTCAGCTGGAGGCTTTTCTCTCTGACTGACTAAAGCTGTTTGCTCACACTTGAAGCAGACTGGTGCAAATTGATGGTTTAAATCCAAAGGGGCTGGCCAGGAGTCTCACAGGTAGGTCTGAGATGAATGAGCCCAGCACCTTTCACTAGTGACCTGTCATCTGCAGTGGGGCTTTTCTCCTGCCAGGCAGCTCCAGTTCACCCTGCATCCATTTCCTCACAGCTCCAGGGATGGTGGCCATTTTAATCCTCTTTGTGAAGGTTCAGCAAAAGCTTGGTGTGACAGAAGGCTTCTTGCTGTACCCAGGGCTCTGAGGTTGAGAGAGACTGTGTGCTGTTAACCCACAGGACAGGCTCTAGGAAAAGGGCAGTTTTGGCCTTTGCTCTCCCTGTTTCCTTCACAGCAGGTGAGGAGCTGTGGTGGTCACAGAGGGCAAGCTGGATACACCCTGAGGATCCCCCTTGCCAAAGAGGGCCTGAGGGGGATGGCTGTGTGCAGTCACCTGGCTGCAGGTGAATTAGGCTGTCAGGGGCTGTGTCAGCTGAGCTTGTTTTCAGTGCTGACCTTGAGGGCTGCACTAAGGCCATGCACACACATGTATGCACAGGGCAAGCAGCAGGGAAAGGCTCAAAGAAATGGTAGGGCTGACAGGAGCCATTTGCCCTGCCTTTGTTCACTGGCCCAAAGGTGGATTATTGTCCTGTACTACGTGGCAGTCACTGCTCAGAGGTGATGTTCAGGCACAGCCATCTCCAGCAGAAAGTGGGAAGGCTAATCTGCCTTGGAAAAAGGACTACCTGCAATGGCAGCTGGGGGTGACAGCCTGTTGTGGTCTTAGTCACGTGTGTCTGCTAGAAAATCTCTGCTCTTGTATTTACACCTTCCCAGCTCACGCAATCGAGGCTTTCATGTATTCTAGAGGACATCAAGCATGGTGTTGTTACAGTTGAAAAGCAGGGTGGTTTGGATTGCTCTGATGGTATTTGGGTTATCCTTCACCCCAACACATAAGAAAGCTGCTTTTTTCCTCCTTAGTCCTCTGAGAAGTATTTCCAGGATTTTCTCCTCTCCTCCACATCCCTCTGTGAAGGTAAGTGGAGGAAGCAGCACTGTTTATTTCCTCGGCACAATTATTGCCTAATAATGTTTTTTTTTTCATGGTGTCAGGGGAGGAAACAAATTCAAGGCACAAAACTTTCAAGAAACTGTCAATCACTGGCTTGTGGCTTTCTTTGGGATCCCTCTGCTTGCAGTGTTGCAGGACCTTGGCATGTTTGTTGATGACACCAAGCTGACAGCTGGAATGCTTGAGGGAAGGGATGCCATCCACAGCCACATGTCAGGGTCTCCAGCCCTAAGGAGTGGGCCAGTGTGAACCTCATGAAGTTCAAACAAGGCCAAGTGCAATGTCCTGCACTTGCACTGCAGCCTGGGTTGGGACAATCACCAGTATCAGTACAGACTGGGTGGTGAAGGGATCAAGAGCAGCCCTGTGGAGAAGAACAGGGGGATAAAAAATGGTGGGAAAAAAAAAAAAAAATCTGAACTGGCAGTGTGCTCTTGCAGCCCAGAAGACAAATCTCATCCTGGGCTGCATCAAATGCAGCATGGACAGCAGGATGAGGGGGGGGATTCTGTGCCCCTGCTCTGGTGAGACCGCACCCAGAGTGCTGCATCCAGCTTGGGGGTCCCAGCACAGAAAGAACATGGAACTGTTGTTCAGCCTGAAGAAAAGGCGGCTCTAGGAAGACCCATTTGTCTTTAGACGTATAAAAGAGCACTGATAAATGTGGAGAGAGACTTTTTACTAGAGCCTGTAGTGACAGAACAAGGGGGAACCATTTTAACTTGAAAGAGAGTAGAATTAGTTTTGTTATAAGGGATAAACTTGAGGTGGTAAAAGTTAGAAACATGAGGGGATGATGCATGCAGGGAAGCCACTGGGTGAGGAGCTGAGAGAAGGCGACTAGGACTAAACTTTATTCAGCACCTACTTTTTGACTCTCCACATAAAACATGTAAAATTGCTCCTGCTAACAGGAAAGGAACCCAAAATGGATGGACTCTGAGGGACTCATGTGTCCAAGGAAGAAACATTACAGCAGTAGTCCATAGTGGAGCTCTGTGCACCATTTTCTAAAGACTGAATTACCTTGCAGCAATTGAGGCCTTTACCACAGACACAAGGAAAAAAGAGACAACCAAAAAAACCCTCAAATCGATGCTCCCCAAGAAGATTGTTGCTTTTACACAGTGATGGCAGGCAAGCATCCAAAAATGAATGGGACGGAGTAAGAAGCCCTGAGATTAAAATTCATGTTGTGCTTATATTTAAGGATCTATTTTAATTTATGCATTCTTACCTGAAACATTTTCTAATATTTTGAATTTGTCACTTCAAGGTGCTGCTTTTTGTTTTTTGTATAATTAATAAGTGTGTGTCATTGTGTAACTAAGCCTGCTTTCAAACTGTGCAAGGTGTAGAGGTAGCACAGAACAGGAGTGCAGGCAGAGATGCCCAACAAGTGGTCAGCTGCGGCTTTAGCTGCATGCCTGGAACAGACTTTGCAGCTGATTACAGCATACCAGAGAAGATCTGGGCTTTGGAAAAGAGCTAGAAATCAAAGTCCTAATTTCCTGACTCTATGACAACTGTAAGTCTTAGCAAGTTTGGAAAAAACTCTATTCCTGTCTCTCCATAAGCATAATAATGCTATGGAGCTTGATGGTGTTGAAAGGGTTAAAGAGATGTTTAAGGAATTATATAAATGATACTTATTGTAAAGGCTCATGTAATCACTTCTAATCAGAACCCTAACGTTTTCTTGTTTGGCCTCAAACACAATCCTTTGAGATCTCTCTGTGTGTGTGTGTGTGTGTATGTATGAAGTATGCAGTAAATAAGCTCTACTATGGATCAAAAAAGCTTCATCTGGGCAATGACTGCGAGCCAGACAAAACTGAAAAGATTGAAAATGGCCAGAGCTTTCCCTCCTCTCAAGCTGACAGATCTTAATGCACTTCAAGAACAGCCTTTTCTTTTTCTCACTCCCTCATCTTTGAAGACCAGTGATCTATTTCATCTGCCTCAAACAAAGGACTCTTGAAAGATGTTCTCTTAAATTTATTCTCTCAACCCTGGGGCATCAATTACTGCTGTTCACTCATGCTTTGCCTGTTTAGATATTGGAAGGATACATGTACTTTCTGTCATTGTTACAGCATTCCCAGGGCAGGCAGCATGTTCCCGATTCAGGCTCTGTCCACCAGTGGCTGTGGAGTCAGCAAGCCAAGCCTTGTCTAGGTGCTTACAGAAACAAATGGTATCTTTACTAAGCTGATACCTGACCAGTGTGATGCCTCTCAGGTTCTGACCTGTGCTCAGTGAGATGGGAAAATGTAGTAGGAAACTGGATAAGGACCCTGAATGCTGCCTTTGACATTGCAGCTAGGTTCCCCCCAGCGGCATTCCTCAGGGAGCACATGATCGGCATGTGTCAACCCCCGTGACTCAAAAGATAAAACGCTTCACTAGCCCAGGCAAAAAAGGTCACAAGTGTAACTTCGGACACGATTCTGAGAGGCACTCGGGTATCCTTTGCTTTGTAAGCACTATAGGATAAAGGAACAGGACACACAACAGGCACAGGATCTGTTGAAAGCTGCCCGTCCTAGCTGTGTGTTCAATTCCCTATGTCACAGGAGAGGAAGGGAAGTGGTTGTTAGCGTAAGTTTGGCAGCAACGCAACTGTAACCCGTTAAAAGCCCACCGCTGTTTGGATTTGCTCTGCACAGGATGAAAACATTACAATCAAACTCATTTTAAACGCAGGAGTCCAGTCTGAGAGACCGGTGCAAAAATCCCTGTTAAAACAGTCACTCAGTATCGATTTTTTTATGTCACATTGTAGCAGCATGGTTATAATCAGTGATTCAATACACATTTCAGCACCTTGCAGGAAGATATACTGTGGGGTGGTTGCCTGTTTGCCAGTGTCCATCCTTTGCTGAAGCCTCAGTTCTCTGGTACGATCCCAGAGCTGATTTCACACTAATGTGGCGAGAGCATGGACGTTGTGGGAGCTTTCAGACGTCTTGTGCACGGCGTGGTGGTTTCTGACGCTTCTAACGCTGCCCTTGGGGCTGTGCTGAGCCTCGGCCGTGCGGCTCTGGAAGGCCCGGACGGTGCGGATAGCGAGGATGCAGACCACCGAGCTGGCAAAGTACAGGCAGGAAGCGACGACCCCGAAGAGGCCGACGGCCGCGTCGCCGCCCTGCACGGCGCAGTTCATGGAGGTGTAGCCGCGGCCTGCGTAGAGCCGCTCGCGCCTCCGGCACACCTCGGTGGCGTTGACCTGCCTGACAAAGTGCAGGTAGAGCCCCACGGCCGCCAGGTACGCCAGGCCAGCCAGCAGGCTGAAGGCACACTCGCCTACCAGCAGCCCTGTCCGGAGCTGCTGGATGGGCTTTGCCCCCACGACGAGGAAGACGAGGGTGAGCGTGGCCGCTGTTAAGCTGAAGGCCACTCCGCCATACACGCAAGGGGCTCTCATCTGGGTGAACTGCATGTCCAGCTCCCTCACCTCCCGCAGCTCCGTGCCCTCAAAGGGGCTGTAGGCCCAATTCAGGTTAAAGGATCCAAAGCCTCCAAGGGAGGTGAAGCCTGCAACGGAGGCTTGGGAAGCGCCCACACAAATCAGCACCAGGAGGTTAACCGTGATTTCCACAAATTTCAAAATGCCTGGAAGGAGCAGAAAGATGGGAATAGGTGTCAAAACCACATCTTGTGCAAACTGTGGGTGACAGAGGTACACCAAAACCATAGACAGAGAGTACTAATACTGAGATATTCCTCTTGGCTACAGCTACAGAAAAGCACTTGGAGAAAAAAAAAAAAAAAAAAAAAAAAAAAAAAAAAAAAAAAAAAAAAAAAGATAAGCCTGAACTCTCACGGGTACATTTTGGAGGTTCGGCAAATTACTTTTTTTAATTTGTCAGTGTGCTTGATAGATGGATCTTCATGCAGTGAAAAAAAATCCATAAAAATTTTACAGTGCTTGTGTTACTGCCAAGGCAAGCGCACAGTGATTATATTTTGGCCTGTAACTACTTGGCATAAACACACTGAGCAAGAAATATCCAGTATGAACAAAATGCTGAGGTTGAAGCTGACAAAAACCTAGAAGCTTCTAACAGCTTAAAAATCGTGCAAGTTATTTAGGTCCTTCAAAACATGTTTACTGCTTTAACTTACACCTTTTTTTTTCTGTGAAAGTATTTGCTAATTTAAACTTACTGTCTAACCAGATGCAGCTTGCACTTTATCTCCTTCAGAGACATAAATCCCTCGTAACTCTGGAGCTGCAGTTTCTGATTGCACAAAAAACCCCCAAAAAAGATGAAGGAGAGGAAGGACAGAAAACCCACATTATATGCAGAAATAAATTAAGTGAATTTGATACTAGGTCATGTGTGCTCTTTCACACCCCTGACCTTCAGAAGAAAGCCTTACAACATCTCAGTTGACTCTTCACTTTTTCGTATGTTAGGCTACTAGTAATAGTAGCCAAGTATTTTTAAGGGGAAAAATACAAACAAAACCCAGAACCGAAAAGGGCAGAAATTGCTTATTTTTGTGGTAGCTGCCTCTCAGGAAGCAGCCTCATGTTTGATAAATCCGATTATTCTGTGACAGCTCACTAGGGGTCAGACTAAGATCAGTAAACATGATGGATGTTGAAGCATAGCACAGCTACAGTTGCCTGTTGGGGAAATGAAAAACCTTTAGCGTGCCAGGCGTTGTTGCTCCAAAGTTCTGAAGTTAATTACAGAATTGTAAATCTTATTATTCCATTGCTGTCTGACAGCCAAGAATGTAAGATGCTCAACACAGTGGTCCTATATTTGTCTTTAAAGTGGGACAGGATCTGTGGTTTGCACACAGACTTTTATTTTATGCTGCTAGCGCTGATCCACACAGCATTTCCCTCTTGAGCAATGGCTCAGTTGTTGTCAAGGCTGTATGGGCTTGAAAAAGACGGGCTGAAGCAGGAACACAAGGGAATTGAACAAATTTCTCTCTTGTGTTGCCAGATGCTCCTAACCAAAGAAAGCCAGTGACAGCCACAATGAAGGATTATCAGATATTCCCATTCTGTCCCTTCTTACTCCCTCTACAGAGGGCTAAGGTAATGAGTCCTTTCCTGCCCCTTGCCCTGCACAGGAAGGTATTAGTGTTAGAGCAGACAAAATTGTTCCCCTTGTTCAAGAGGAACCAAGTGAGGAGTTCTGTGTATGTGTTCTTCAGAGGCGATGCTGATTTCTGCATGACAGCGTGCCTTTTCTTTGACCCTTCTGCACAACCATTTCTGTGAAGCAGGGCAATAACTGTGCTGGTTACCAAATCTCTTCAGGAGGCTTCAGATATTTCAAAGGAGGTATTTGTGAAGGTAGATGTAAGGAGAAATTTAACTTTTGGCCCTGGAGTTAGGATTTGGAACTCCTTGTACCAAATTCAAACAATGCAGCCAAAAGACTCATCTTTTTTAATAGGTTAAGAGTCATCACTTTACTAGGACTGTTCATAGTATTTTGAAAGAGTAGTAGCTGTGCAGAACATTAACTGGAATTCAATCAGGTGGGGTTTTTTCGGTCTGTTCAGTTGAGTTGTACATTATGCCTTCCAAATACAGGGAGTCAACTTAGATCCTCAGGGCCCTTAGGCAGTGTGACAGTGTTGGATGCAGGAGGACATTTCCCTTTTTAAAAGCCTGACTATTGATTTCATAGATGCTCCAGCAGGAAACAGTTCTTACAAGTCTACATGGAGGAAAGACCATTTGATTAAGGGAAACATAAATTTTAAGTATGTTTGGCTACTTGGTAGTAGGGAATTCATGATCAGTCAGCTGCTGACTTCAGAATTTCCTTCTCGTCTGTGTGCTGAGGCCCTCTGACCTGTGGAGCATCAACTTTTCCTCTACATCATCTTGCTGAGCTTTGGAAAAGGCAATTTTCTGTTCTCAACGTAGTCACTGCCTGCTGTTAACCTCCCCACATTTACAACTGACCCCAGTCCTCAATGACGCTGCTCCAAACCTTGCTATGTGTTCACACACATTCTGTATGCCACCCTTTAACTTTGCTGAACTGACTGATAATGGGATGACAAATGTGATCAGTGCAGGTCTGCTGTATTTTTAACTGCAGCAGTAGATGCTTTAAAGGCATGCCTGAAAAATTTCCTTAGACAGGGCATTCAGGTTGGACAGGTTTTGTATGTACTTGCACAGTTGTAACACATGCCTGCTGTAGAATTGGTTAGAGTGACTAAACAATGGAGAGAGGTTCAGCAGCAGCTACTCCACCAGTCACTTGTATCATTTGGGTTTTTTTTTAAGAAAGTGCAAGAACAAAGCCTCCTGTATTAAAGACAATTCTAAAAAGATAAGCAGTATGTAGAATGAATTACAGGTCTATGATGACAGCCAGCTGGGTTTATGAACGTAGCAAACAATTAGTGGAAGTGCCTAAAACCTTGTATAATCATCAGGGCTTTGATGGAAATATTAAGCCTTACAGTATGTTCCAACCCAGGAACCCCAAAAAGCCTCATGCAGCCTTAATTTGTGATAGTTACAAGCTGATGCTAAATCCTACTAGTATAAACAGAATAGAGACAGAGTTGAGAAGTAAGGAATAAAAGGACAATTAAGTTTTGAGTCTTAGCTCTGCCAAGGTATGGTCACACACATTCTAGCAGTGACCTGTGTCAAGCAGTGTGCTCGGAAAGGGTTGAGCCACAAGCCATGCTTCTGAGTCTGCGCTGCCATTTCTGCTTTCACAGGCCAGTTAGCCATGTCATCTTGGAGTTACACTTGCAGAAACCAAAAGGTCTTCCAATGGGGAAGTTTCTTATCTCTACAGTAATTCCCTAATCCCATGCAACAATGAACGCATTGCAAGATTTAAGTGTAAAATGACCGGAGATCTGAACTCAAAATTCAATTGGTTTAGTGATTTTTTCTTTTCTCATGTTCAACATCTTTGGATTTACCTAAAATGTTACTCATTTGTATTAAAATCAGCACAGTCAACAGCTGGCTTTAGGAACTGACCCCCTCCTTACTGAATACATTACAGGACTGCTGTCAGGGCTCCTGGATTGCTATTTCCTTTCCCATGCTTCTTTCCTGCACTCCTTTTCAGAACTGAAGGTGAGGAGAACGGCTGCAATCTAGAAGTGGGTGTTGTCAGAGCTTTCCAGAGAATTGTTTCATTCATTCCATAAAATCTATATCTGCAGTGGATAGTAACTTCACTGTATCATACTTGTAAATTTTGCCTGAATACAGTTGTCTTTTGCTGTGAGTACGCTTCCTGCTATAACCAACAATATAGCCTTCCAATTTATACTATTTATCTACTACTCACTTTTTCTTTCCCTTTCTTTTCTTGATTGGCTATTTCCATGGTATCAATCCACTAAACAATGGTTTTATCTTCTGTCAAATAGTGGGCTTGACCATTCAGCAATGCTGACAGGTGGGCTGGTTAAGAGTACAGACTCAGTTGACTTTAACAGCTCCTACCCTTGGCTGGACAGTCACTACTTTCCTCTGTTAACTAACACATTAGGCCCTTCTAAGAGTTGTTCAAATAAATTAAAATAGAAGGAAACTATTAAACTCTTTTCTTTTGTGCTGCTGGTTTTGTTCTGCAGCTTTAGCAACTTGAGGTGACTCACAGCACATCTGATGAGCAATCATGTTGGCATGAGTTTAGAAAGAGCAATAACAGCCAGGACAAGAGAAGGACCAGAAACTCCCCTTCTTAGGTGAGGTAAGCTGTTAAATCTGTGTGCTCTGCCTCATAGAATCACACTGTGGCTGAGTGTGTGGTACCCAGGAATTCACCTGTGCACTCAAGTCTCATGTCAGAAGCCGTAAAGAGGAATTTCCATCCAGGCACTGTGACAGGACAGCTCTGATGTTCAGGTGTGGGGGATCATGGTGTATGTACATGTGTACATAAAGTAAAATGGTCAATTCTTGTTTGTTCCTTTGTTTCTGCAGCTGCCATAAGTTAATTTGCAGGACAGACAGTTCTGGCTCTTTCTGTTGAACTCTCCTGGCCGCATGAGGGCCACACTAATGGAAAAGGCCTTCAAAGTGTCTCCCTCCACTCCATCTGGGATAGGAGTCATCTTCTTCCTCTGCTGAATGCACATGGACTCCTCCGCCTGTCTCTTTTTGTATAATTTCCTCCTCTTCAATGAACATCACTGTGTCCTTCCAGAATATTCTGTGTCTACCATTCTCCATTTTGTCCTGCCTTCTCCCTCTGCTTCCTTTGCAGACCACATACCACTGGGACCAGCAGGACCCAGGGGCTGCCCTGGGGATGTGTGGCTGCCACTCTCAGACACCTGGATCCCAGTGGCAGTGCTGGTGACACACAGGTCAGTGGTGCCTGTGTCACATCCCATTTAGGGGTCGCTCCAGGAGAAGGGAAGAGAGGAGTTAGAAGCTACAACACACATGAAAAATCATTCTCCAAACCTTTTTCACTGCAAGTTGTCATTTGGTTCTTTTCCCTCACCCCAGCTTGGGTAGCTTTCTGCTTTTCAGAGGTCGTCTTTCTTTTTATTTTTCTTACCCCCCAGAAAGGAGCAGACAAGTATTTTGACCATATATAGTGACTTACAAAAGCAGCAGTCAGTCCTGAAAAGGATCTCAAATGGAGAACATCTCTTGCCAGTGCAGGTTGGGCATTCCCCAGAGATGGAAGGCACAGCTCAATGCAGCTTTGGTCACCTCTCTGCTAAACTGAGTGGGTGGCAGGAGAAAAAAGATAAGGAGAAGGAGAGAAAATGACAAAGTAAAGCGGGATTTGGCTCTGCTTTTGGAAGGGGACAAAATGGGACAGAAATGGGGAGAAACCAAAACAGAGGAGAACTGAACAAGGGAAAAGAAATTAAGACAACAGTTGCAAGAGATTAAAAATATAAAATCTATTTATAGATGCAAAGATATTTTAATACCTTTCTAATAGTATTATTCCCTTTATGTAGAAAGCAAGATCTTACTGAAACCAGTAACAAGAATTTAACCAGCTTCACTAAAGCAGAATAAGGGCAATACAGAGCTTTGTCATAAACAAAGAAAAGCCCCCCAAGCCCCCACAACACTCTTACTTTTGCAGGTCTCTGTTCTGCAGCCAGTGGTGGGATTTAGCTTTCACTTAGTCATGCTAAAATCAAAGGCAGAAAAAAAAAACAACCCAACCCTAAAACACAAGAATTAGGCAATGTAACACCAACAAAATCTTGGCTTTTCAGAGGACCCAAGGGATGCACATACTCGGAGCCAACTGCATTTAAATTGCACGGATGTGCCCAACACACTTATGCTTGTTTGAGATATCCGTCTTACTGGAAATGACTGAAAAAATAGTTTAAAACTGGGAAAATTAAATGATTTATGTGCTCTAGAAAAAAAACTTTATTATTACCTTTTAATAAGTTGTCTCTCTTTAGTGAAGATAATCACTCTGTTAGGAAATCTCAAAGGATGACCAGCCTTGGTTTTAATGACTCAGAGAAATCCTGCATTCACAGAGTGCTCAAATCCAAACATATTACCCTGTTTTTTCTGTGTATCCTCTTCCCTTAAACAACAACTATCCCACCTGCCCTATTCTTTCTGCTTAATACCCTCCCATCCTCTAAACAGTGCTGTCCAATTTTCACAGGAAAGGGTGGACTTAAATTGTAGAATTACTGCATCATCCTCCATCCCTGTATTTTCCCAGCACTGTAAGACACAGTTTCAACACAACCCAGCCCTTGCCTGGGAAGAACAGCTATGGTTTACTTGTACCCAGTAGTTCTTTAAAGCATCACTTCTAGAATGTTCTTGATTTCTCTCCTGCTAATTGAGCATGAGTCATCTTTCCTAATTTTGGAGAGGGTGGGAAGCAAAAGATCTTGCATTTAACTGTAGTATTTGACAGTACAGAGCAACTGTAAAAGGCTGCATTCTATTTGTAGCACTGGTAGATCTCTGTATGGTCACCTCACATTCTAGATTTCAGGAAATGGCCTCTTTTATTCTTTTATTCTTAATGTACCAATAGTTCTTTCAAGCAGTAAACAAGTGTCTTGGTATTGAAACCAGCTTCCAGGAGTTTTTTTTTAAAGTTCAGAAAACAATGAAACACTCTTGTTCTGTATGCCAACTTTCCATGGCCACTCCCTCAGTTTGAACTGAAACTGAGCCACCTTTAGAAAGTACAAAGATTGGGGTGTTATTGCTCTTTAAGTAATCATAGCCTGGTTTAAGGTAGGTCAGGTTGGATGTACCTGTGAACCCGAGCTTCTCATTCATTTTGCCAACTGTGAGTTGTCTCACCTGGTGAGTAACATTCCTGTCTGGGTAGATTTTTCTCCTGTAAGAGAGCTAGGATCACCTGCTCAAGAAACAGAGCGACATTCAACAGAGTCTGTCTGCTGTATCAGTGGGCTTTGAGAGCCACTTTTTAAAGAGAAGAGTTTCCTTTGTTCCCATAATTTGGGTCAGATGTGGGCAAAACAAACTTGGTTCTCTTACAGGAAAGATGGTGTAACTCTTCTTCTGTAATGGCAGTGAGCAAACCTAACGAAGATTTGCCAGGAAAATGGACTGGAGTCTAACACACACCTAACAGCTAACAGCAACCTTGCTAGTAGCTTCCCCTGCCAACTTTAGTGAGTCTTCTCAGTTGCAGTTCTCCCTTCTCTAAAAACAATTGTGTCCATGTTAGCACAATGCCAAAAGGTGGATGAAAATAATTTCATATGAAAACGTGGGCAGAGTGAAGTCCTCTGTGTTGGCAAGGCAACAGTTTGCTAAAGGTAGGATTTGGCATCTGCAAGTAGTGTAGCTCCCCTGTGTGTTTTCATAGAGCCAACTGCTCAAGGCTGTTTGTATTTCACAGCAAAGAGGACTGAGCTCCAAATGAAATACTTTAACATCAGAGCAGGAAGAAAGGTTACCTGCAGCTCTGCTGCTGTATCTTGTTACTCTGCTACTTTAATTAAGCATTTTGAATAACTGGGATTATTTTAATCTGCACAGCTCCATCCAATTTCCACTATTAATATCGTCTGTCTTCACAATTACAAGATTAAAAAACTTGATGGCAATTTCAGTATGTTAGTCATACTGTACTTAAAATGTACTTTGCAACAGATAGAAGGGGAAGCTATCTAATTACAATGAGATTATAGGGGGCCCTAGTGCTCCCTTCCTAGGCAGGAATATATGGAATTTATAGATACATGGAAACTAACTGCCACAGGAACAGTGTACAGCAGCTTTGGGCACAATTTAAAGGAACTAAGCACGGCACACTGTGAGAGCAGAATGTGAAGATGGTGCCTACAAAACACAACAGTTTCTAATCCTGTCGGGTGCCCCCACAGGAACGTAGGTGTCCCGCATTGCCAAAAAGATGCAACATGATGCTGAATATAATTGTCAAATGCTTATTTTCACACAAGAGCTACCTGCACAAGGCACATTTAATGACCCTTCAGTGGTTTTGAATGTAATACCTTAAGCTAAAGGAGATTTTTTTTACTTCAGTCCAATGCCTCTTGCAGGCCACTATTCTCCCCCAACATCCCCGCAGCACTGAAAGGGGTAGAAGTGCTCCACAAAAGGATTTCCCCTCCTGCTCCAATGTCTGACTCCGAGAGGAACAGTATCACAACATTACACAGCAAAGAAACAACAGCAGTATTATGGCTGAGAACAATGGCATAACTCAAAGTGAGTCTCTATTAGTATGAGCCCTGTGTCTTGGCTAACTTTTCATCTCAGTATTCTTTTCTAGTCTATGAGTATTTCCCAGCATGCATAGCTATAGGGGAAAAAATTGTCTGTGTTTTGTAAAAACAAAAGCTTATAGATGTTTACATTTGAATTAATGCCGGCTTGTTAGTGCATGAATGTATCCTGGTGAAAGTCATTGTTACTCCCTAATTCTATTTCCTCCTCCAAATAAATTCAGTTTGATATTTCCTCCTGGCTATGCTTGAAATTGGAGACTTTTCATGTCGTTACAAACCATAATGCTGTCTCTTTCTGAGAGGAAATTGGTCTGAAGGTTTTAACAATTGTGGATGTTAGAATGTAGGCTAAAGGCATGATTGTTTGGAAGTGCCTACAATATGCTTAAGAAATCTGACACTATTCAAGGCGCAAAGCTGTATTCATAGCAGCAAAGAACAGGGATTCAATTATACTTGCTCCCCCACAAACTGTTTTGTAACCTTTTCAGTGTTGTCTCCCTTAAATGCCAAATGGGTTGGGAAATTAAAAAAAAACCCCAACAAACCCAAAAAAATCATTTGCTCAGGAATCATGCCCAGCACAATACAATTTTATAGAGGGCAAAAGCACAGGTAATTTTCTGAGTCATGTACTGACCAAAGATGGGAGAAACTCAAGTTTACCTTGGCTGTTTAAGCAAAACTACAGGAGGTATTAACCAAGAACTGCATTGCTCCACATCTTTCACACCAATATACATAATAAAAAGAAAATTAAAAGTTTTTAAGGTCAAGTGACCAAATATCAGAGACCAATTTATGATCAGCAGTTCACTCTTGGGTTCAACTCAGATTTTCCTCTCGCTGAGGTGAAGGATGGCAGCCAGCCTTGAGCACTTTTTTCATTCTGTCTGCCAAACAAAAGCACTGAATCTGGTTTTATTTTCAAATATATCTAGGGGGGGTTATTTGAAAGGCAAAATGGTTACTAATTTAGGTTTTCTACACAGAAGAGAGAACTACAGAAATTTTACCTGCATTGTGAAAAGCAAATTGGATGCTTCCTTCTGACAGAATTCCAACTCTAACAATCTCCAGGTCAAAAAACTCTTGTTGTTTCCAACATGTGCTTTAAATGGCACATGTAATAAATTGTGCATAAGCAGTAAGAAATGGATATTGCAAGCAGCAGTTCCTTAGTTAATGGAAGGTTTGTCTTTATCACCAACAGTTTATTTCAATTTTCCATAAATTATATAGTGCCTCTAGGCAGTTTGACACCAGTCTATAAGCTGTTCCCTAAATCTCCTTCACTACTGTAGAAACAGAAGGTGGCAGACTTCTGTTTCTACTGCCTTTTGATCTGTAATCTGCAGGCCCACAAGTGTAGCTTTGCTACGGAAAATAACCCAACATACCGAAACTAGACATAGAGACAGCATATGCAAGGAATAGTCAAGAGTTTGTTATAGGGAAGTCACTTCAAAGAATCAGCAGATATATGAAGAAAGGTAGGGCTCTTAAATGACACCAGCTCCTGTGAGATAAACAATCCTCTTACTAGTTAGCAGTGGTTAAAGGATAAAAAAAAGGAAACAGTCAGTTTTCAGGCAACCAGAGTTAAGGGAGTAATCTCTGGTTTGTGTTGCCTCTCACCAGTATGCCCACGTTGGCAGTGCAGTTGGGAGGGGATTTGCAGAGTCAAATTGGTGGAGTTGAAGACCCAGGGGCTACAGGACAGGCATTTTCTGGGGAGAGAGCAGTACCTCATTTTGGCTCTAGTTTGGTCCAAAGAGCAGAGTGCCTGCTAGTAGTTACAGCTCACCCTCACATTTAGTTTTATCCAAAGAAAATACATTTTGTGCACTCCGGGTCTGCTCTGCAATATGGCCCAAAGACCTGTAAGTGGAGGTTCCAAACAGGTTCAGCTCAAAACTACATACCAAAATACTATGGTAGATGCACAAACTAATGAATTGAAAGGATTAAAAACTGAGATGGTGAAGTCGGCTTTAATAATAATAATAATCATAAAAATTTCTTTATGCCTGCCAACAGTAAAATTGGTAGGCTGCTAAGAGCTCAGGCTCTTGAATGAGAAATTAATGAAATCAGTGTTTAATAAGCAACCTCCACTTCACGGTTGTACAGAAATACCCACAAACACCGATCTCCCTGTCAACAAAGCACAAAGGACTCTAAGCAAAGCATTTTCCATTTCAGGTAGCTTTCTTTGAAGACATCAGCTCAGTGTTCACTGATGGTAAAACACTACACAAAAGGTAGGAAGCATTAGAATTGGGTTACAGAACCAGAGCCTTTAGGCACATGTCTGATTCTTTTGGGAATTTATCTGGAATTTTTACTGCATCTCAATAGGTCAGCCTATCTCAAAAAGGTGTGGTGGATCTGGAAAAGGTGTAAGACTGGAAAACTGACCAAAACTGGCTGTTGTTCAATTTGTGAAGAAGCAATAGGGGCACAGGGAACAGAGAAGACGTCACTCTAAAACCATAAATCTCATGGAGAAGCTGAATATATGAGATTATCATCAGAAACACCTTTAAGACATTTTAAGGAACAAAACGGTAGTACTTGCAGTGAAACTCTGAAACTCCTTATCTGAAGGTAATATGAAGGTCAAACATTTAAAAAAACTGATTCAGCAGAGAATTAAACAAGTTTGATAGGTCTGTAAAGAGGTATTAAGCACAACAGATGTGAGTGCAGTCTTCCAATTCAGGAAATTCCACCAATCCAAAGTCTGGAGTGTATTCCAGAAGACAGCTTACTCTCTACTGGTCCAAACTTTGATGGTCCCCCTAAGTTTGTACTTCAGTCCATTGTTTGGGAAGAAGAGTGATGAAGTGCCTCATATGATTCAGCACTGCTATCCATGTGATTCCACCTGAATGGCTTTGAATAGGTATCCCTCATATAATGTTTTAACAGACTTTCCCCCCCTTCTGTTTTCAAGATGAAAGAATTAAAAAAGAGCAGAATGTTTTGAAGTTTCTTAGATGGTATTAAATGTTCCTACCAGCAGAAGGGGTCAGTATCAGTTGTTTCTTCCATTATATGTGGGCTGGGTTTATTGTCCTGATGTGGTTGTAGGAGGAAGAAAAAGGGGGCAGGGAATAGGAAGGGAAGGGGGGAATAACAAAGACAGGAGAATGAGGTCCTGAAGTGTCTTAAGGTCCTAAGCTGTTTAAAGGACTCCCAAAAAAACCCAGCTGCTTATTTTTCAAATTCAGCTTTCGTTTTTTGGGATATAGCTGGTATAAAAACCATGGATGAAGGGGACACTATCTTGGTGAAGCAAATACTTTTCAGAGCTCTGGTTGTATAGAATTCCTCTCTAGTTTGTTAAACTGCTCAAAATGAATAAAAAACATAATCTAGGTGTTCCAGGCAAAAGAAAAAAACCCCAATGCTCAACTACTCAGTGGACCATCAGAAACTAAGGTTCACATTTCAGTTGCTGCTTTGGAAAAGATTGTGTTTCATCACTTGATTTCCCAGACTTGTTTGAATCTAGTTTATTTTTAAACTGTGGTTATTGGGAAGGGGGAATTTCACCAGAGTGCTGATAAATCATTTGCAAAAGAAAGAGACGGTTAAGAAGTATTTACAGGAACTTTTCATGCTCTAAGGTGTTGCAGCTCCCATGTACTGACTCCTTAGTAAACAATTCATGTAGTTCACTTACAGCATCTACCATGACTGAAGGGAATACAGAATTCTGCAAAACAATTCTAGTAAAGTCTGTTAAATCTTGGTACTTACAAAAACTAAACAGGGGAGTAACATTCTCATAATCTTATCAACTTCCAATATATTTTCATTTTTTGAAATAAAGTTGCTAATTAAAGAGTTTCTTTTCTGCATGATCTCTTTTCCCTCCTCCACTGCAAGCTCAGACATCAAATTTTTGGAAAACAGTGAGCAATACCTGGGGGAGGGGTGGGAGTAAAATCATCATTGTCATCTGATGCATCCAAAACTAGGACATTTAAAAAATCTTAATGATCTTTAATGCACCAAAATAATGAAAAGCAAATGCAGAGGAAAAAACCTGAGAAATTAACATTAAGCTATCCATAACAATCAGTGAAACTGAAAATTAGAACTAACTTGCCACTTAATTTTTCTAAAGCTCTGATAAAATAGCGCATGGAGTTTTCTGCAGCTTTTCAGACAAGTTAAAATAATTCAGTATGGTTAAAGAAAAAACTGATGATGCAATTTTATCATGGATGAAATATCAGTGTGGCTCCATGTCATTAAATCTTTACTAATGGTTGTAGCTACATCTGAATATGCCTTGAAAAAGAGAAACACAAACTGCATACTAATTCACAGAACATATTTGTAAGACAAAATAGTTTACCTCACTCTTAAAATGGTTCACTTATTCACACAGAGAGAAATATTAAGAGCAAACTGTGCTACTTAACTTTCCTAGATGAAGTGAAGAAATAATCTAACATTATGTGCTTTAATTTATTTCCAACAGCTAATCTCTTCACTTTTCTCTCTACTGGAGGAGAGTGAAAGTCTGTTTATAGACATCAGCCAAAGACTTTGCACCTAGCTGGAAGTTCAACTCAGATTGCAATGGAGTTTTCCTACAGACAAGGTGAGAATGATCACTGCCCTGAAAGAGAGAAAACTTTCAAGGGATAATAAATATTTTAACAACTTCTTTTTTTCAGTTTACAGGAATGAGTTTACTAAAGCTGATTTTCCCCCACATGAAGGCTCATTTATGTCCTTGTTGCAGTTGCTTTCTACCTAAGAAAAACCCAAGTTATTTCTCCAAAACTGTTCTATTGGATTCAAGTCCAGAAAAAAAAAATAAACTGTCTCCCACAATGATGCTTTATAAAGACACATGAATGATAACTGGAGTAAATCCAGAATTGATAAAAAAGTGTGAGAAGAATGATTCGGAAATAAAGAGGCATCAAACCTTCAACAGCCATCTCTAAATTGCCCACAGATGCAAATGTCTATTTTATTCCTAAATCCCAAAGGCTACCTCTTTTTGTACAGACTGGCTGATTACACACAAGACCCACTCTGGGGCTCTGGATGCATATTCCAGAGATGTATTTTCAAGCATCTAAATACCTGTATAAATATTGCTTTTAGATGGCATAACCCTCAGTTATGCCATTCATTAACTCTCCCAGTCCTTGTGGGCCTTTTTTTTTGGTAGTGGGGTTTATTTTGCATTTGTTTTCTTTTGTTTTAATATTCCTCCAGCTTTACTTTGTTGTGTTCCTAAACACAGAAACCTAGTCCAAGAGAAGTCCTCGGAAGGAGAGGGGTGGATGGCAGACAATAAGATTCTCACATACCTCTTGTTGTGCATACCTTTGAACACTTCATTGAGAAGCTTTCCTTGGGAGGATAAAACTCTGGTGGTGGGCCAAAATACTCCTGTGCTGCTCCTGAGGTTTTAGAGTAGGAGTCTGAGCAAACAGTAGAAGTCCTTGAGTGCTGGCCACCTCGGATGTCTCTACAATGGAGTAAACAACTGATGGTTATTAATTGGGTCATAGTCTTTCCTGAACATTAGAACATGAGAAATTGTCAGATGCTTCTTTTAGTGGAAGCAACTAGCTTGCTTCACAGGCATCTGACCTTTTTTCCTTGCCTGTTTTGAATGGAAATACCCCAAAAACTTGCATGGAAAATCCATGTTCACAAAGATACTTGAATTCAATGGTCCTTATTTCGGAAAACAGTGTACTCACTGGGTAGGCTGCCTGAACTGTTTAGCTTATTGGCAAAAGGTAGAAAGAGGAAATAACCGCTTTTTCATGAAAACCAAACAATTGAGCTAGTCCCTAGCAGGCCGGATAATAGAAATGAGAAAGATTTTGGCATAATAAATGTGCAAAGTAGCACAACTATTTCATGGGTGTTTAGGCAAGTTTGTACTTCAAACTAGCGTCTCTCACAAAGTTGCCTTTTAAAAGAATAAAAGCTATTAAAATAAACAGATAAAGATTTCAAATGAAGGAAAAAATAGCCTACTCAAATTTTTAGGTCCTTGAGGATATTTGAAGAAGAATCTAAAATCGCCCCTCCTCCCCAAAAAAATCAGTTTCTCCTGTCTCCAATTAGTCTCTTCACTGATACAATGGTCCAGTTTTCTGCAATGACATACAGCTCCATATCTGAAGCCTGATGATTTTTAAAGTTGGTGAGGTTTAGGCTATTTTATAGGAAAAGCCCAATCTTCCCTTCAAACTGAGCTAACATTCAAATTAAAAGAAACATTTTTTTGTGTTTGGTCTAATTGAAATTTTTTCCCTCATTTGAAGAAGAATTGGAGCTTGCCTTTTTCAAGGTACAGCTGGATGAGTTTGTTATTAAAGGGTATTTTAAGTCTCATTCAGCATTATTATTTTTAAAAGTCTTCTTTGTATTCCTTTGTTATCTTGAATTTCTTATCCACAGATCAGCATTTTCAACTGTAGTTTTGTTTCCTAGTATCACTGCATTTCACTAAGGTTTATCTTCATCCAATTCCAGACTCAATATTATCTCGTTCATCCACATTAAATCATGTTCTTTGTAGTTTTTACATTTTAATTAAGACATTCAATAACAAGACCACTGCTAACATCTCCGTGTTTAGCTGCCAACAGCTCTATTTGGCTGAAACATTTCTGATTTTTCTGACCTCTGTCCTGTGTCTTGTGCAACTACCAAAGCATCCTGTGCAGCTGTGTCACATAAATTAAATAAGCTGTGTGATTTATAAGACTTCCAGTAACTTGAAAGCAATCCCTTTGGTACTTCTGATGCAGCTGCTTCTCTCTATTGTTTCCTGTTACTTGCCAGAAAACAAGACGAGACAAAAAAATCAAACCAACCCCTCTGCCCCCCGCCCCGCAATGTTCAGCAACAGAGTACATTTAGGAAAAAATAAATCCTTTTTTTAGATGCCTTTTTTTCTCACTATGGCCTGTTCTGGCCACCTTTGCTGCTGTTTTCCTTGGGGATTTTACCATTCTAGGTAATTCTCCTCAGCAGTGGGAGGAGGTGTAGGAGTTTTAAACAGAAATGCATTTGGAAAGAGAAATACTATGGCTAGAAAGTCTAGTTCATCAGGGATGAAAGTATTAGGCATCCAAAGCGCAGCTTCCACAAAATTCTTCCCATGTATTTCATTACAGGGTCTGGTGGTCTTCTGATCAATCAGCCAAAGTTTTCACCAAAACCCATGAGAACTCCATGAGAACCAAGCAGAGGGAATGCTGTTAGGTTAAGCCAAACTCCTCCAAAATAACTGACAGAAAAGTTTTTCAATTAGTTTTAGTGGGGCCTGATGGCCCCCAGATGCTTGACTTGACCCTAAGAATTATCTTCATGGCTGTTACGGATTTGCAACTGCAGCTTCCTTTCCTCTAATCCCTAGTGGATACAGGGATGTCTGTGAACCTTTATGGTCCATCCATCAATTTTTCATCTACGAGTCCAAAGATATAAAAGTAACAGCAAAACCAAGAAATCTAGAGAAATGCCTTATTAAAAAGTGGTGGTTTAATTTATAGCTAGCCTTTCACACATTGCTTATATTACGCTATACATGAAAGGAAAAAAAAAGCCCACATCAGACCTCCAACCCTTTTGTTGGTTTTTTTTTTCTCTTCACTGTGCTATTAATGTGTTACTGGCATTACTTGCTCTCACTGCTAATATGTTCAAGATAATTTAACTGTTTTGCCTGGCAATCTCTGCTTTTGCTAAGGACAGGCATTCAGCCTCTGAGGATGATTCTTAGGCTCGTCTTTCTTAGGCTGGTCTATTTCTCTTCAATTTTTCATAATTGAAGAGAAATAGAAAAATTCATTAGCTATTTTCATGATGCAATAGTTTTACTGCTATCCAAGTGTTCTATACTTAGCCATAAGCATTCCTTGTAGTCCACACAGTGCTCTTCTCTGCTCCTTTTACTGTCATCCTGTTTTCCTTGCTAAAATGCATATTATCAGGGAGTACTTCAGTATTTCAGCTTTTCAATGCTCTTCATTATATTTATCTCCTCTTCCTGTTTGCCTTTATTCTTAAATTCCCCTACAATCACCTCCCCAGAGTCTAAACGGCAGAGATGAACACTCTTGCTGCCATGGCAAATTTGCCAGTAGCGTTTAGCTCTACAGACCTCTTTCCTACAGTGCAGCCATGCACTGGCATGACCTAAAAGGAAAACAACCTTAGCTCATGTCTAGTGTGCTGCAGCCTGGCCAGGCTGGAAGGAGAAGTGTAATATCCTAAGAGTTTATTTGGCACTGGAAACCCATTAATTGATCTGCTCATTGTGGTGATAGGGGCTGACCCACTCTCAAGTGCTGCCAACAGCCTTAGACACTTCAACAATCACTCTTCTATTGACAGCGACTACTGAAAGTAATTTTATTTCAGATTAACAGGAACATGTTCACAGCTGAACTAGAGCAACCTGAGAGCTCACAAAGTCCCTGTGCTGGTCTCAGACATGCAACATTCATATTTAAGCAGTGCATATTTGGCAAGCCACAGCTTGACATCACCTGCTGACCTGCATCTTCAGGAACTGTACTAAGACTTCACCTACTTGTCACCCAACCTGATTCAGATCATCCCAGGAAATTCGCATCTCTCCCTGTGTTACACGGGCTATCTTTCTGTCCTGTCTCAAGCTCAAAACAAAGAAAAGAGGTTAAATTTCTAAGTGTAAAATAGCTCTCTGTTCCAAATGCAGTATGCTCATGCTTTCAAGGCTGAGTAAAAGCTTTCTTTACTGTTGTAAATTAAGCCTATTTAAAAGCAGAGAGAAGGCACACATTATAGACCTGCTATGATCTGTTCCTCTGAGGAGATAAAGACGTACCTTGCATTGTATGGGTAAGGTTTTCTTGCTCTTCTGTCTTCCTTGTATCTGTCAGATCTATGGTTCTCATGGTGCCTGTATTGCTTATCTTGGTATCGACTCGTAGCATGAGACATCTTGTTTCTCAGATGTATTCTCTCCTTCTGAAATAACTTCCTAAGTCAGATAAACAAAACCAGTTCATTTTATTGCTCCACTTAAAAGTTATTCATTGACCAGCACTCACTTCCATTTCATGATGATTCAAAATTAGTACTGACTTCTTTAAGAAGTGAAGGAAGTAAAACCCTTTAAATTACAAGGTAACTTCATTAAAGCAAGTTTTTCTTTACCTTTTCCTTTTCATCAAGTAAATGCAATGTTTCTATACTTGACATTTATTGCACTTAGCTTATTTACTAGCTCTGCTCTGATTCTCCTGCCTTTGCTGCCAGGACAAGGGATTGTGTCCACCAAGAACTGAAACTTGTCTTCTGCAATGTTGAGTCTCAGGTAAAGCATTAAGGCCATCAGGTGCCAGTGCACTGCATGAGCGTGCACACAGCTGCCACTGGCACAGGAAAGTCTGGAAGAGCAGGCTGTGACCTTTGTCCTGGGAGTTTCTAGAGGAGGGCACCCGTGGGTGTAAACAGCGCCAGTACCAAAAGTCTCCTATGATTTGCATAAACATTAGGTACGGGCAAAGCCGTGCTGTGCTGAAAGTAAGTTGGCAAGAAACTATACCCTGATAATTCTGCATTAAATACTGCCAGGTTGTTATTTGCTGAAAGTGTCTTTATCTTTTCAAGTGCGATTCAATTGAGCCCAAACACGTACAACAGGGAAATAGACTTCAAACACCTGAGCAATCTTTAGACGCATTTCCCTTCCTCACAGCCCTTCAACACCCCTGCAGAAGTACTTGCAGTCGGTTTAATTTGGACTGATCAAGGCCTCATAACCTTCCTCCATCTCCTTTGGGTGTTATAAACTAAATAAATATAAACACGCAAAAATATAATATAAAGGAATAAATTAATGTTTATTTGTTTACATCTAAGACGGAAAGAGACACCGCCTTCCCCCGAGGGCAGGAGCTATTCCGCAGGGAAGGGTTCCTGGTGCGGCTGCCGCAGCGCCACCTCGGCGAGCCGAGACCCCCGTGGCGCCCCGGGGGCGGCCCTGGCGTGGGCACTGCCCCGGGACAGCCGGGGCACACCGGGCACCTCCCGCCGGGCACCTTCGCTTCCACCCACCGCCAGCTCCCCTGGGCCAAGGCCCGCGACCCCCGGCCCTCACCTGAGGGGGCGCCGAGCTCCGTCCCGCCCCGCAGCCGCTCCCGGCCCCGCCGGCCCCGCCGGCCCCGCCCTCCCGGCCGGGCCGCCTCCCGCCTTCCCTGCCCGGGGCGGCCCTGCCCGCTCCTGCCTCCTCACGCGCGGAAAGGTGAGCACGGAGTCAGAAAATGTCACGGAGTCCCTTCGGTTGGAAATGACCTAAAGATCTCTGAGATCATCAAGTCCAGTCTATGATCCAGCACCACCACGTCAACTAGACCAGGGATGGCATTGAGTGCCGCTTTCCTTAAATACCGCCAGGGATGGTGAGTCCACCACCTCCCTGGGCAGCTCATTCAAATGTCTAATCACTCTTTCAGTGAAGTTATTCCCGATGTCTAACCTGAACCTCACCTGGCACAGCTGAAGGCTGGGTCCTCTTGTCCTGTCACTGGTTACCTGGGAGAAGAGGCCGGCCCCCATCTTGATACACCCTGCTTCCAGGCACCTGTAGGGAGTGATAAGGTCACCCCTGAGCCTCTTTTTCTCCAGGCTAAACACCCCCAGCTCTGTCAGCCACTCCTCATGGGATGTGCATTCCAGACCCTTCACCTTCCTTGCCCTTTGCTGGTCAATGAAGAGGAATGAGGGCTGTGGGAACAGGCTGGTGTCTGGGAGTATGGGACAACCCAGGATTTTTTTAATTTAATAAAATGAGGTCCCTGTGCCCTACAGTGCTGAGGAAGAATTTAGTAACCGCAAGAGGATATCAAACCTGAAGGTTAATAAAGTTGACATTCAAGGTTCCCACAGGTTGCCTTATTTTTTTTTTTCCAAAGCCATCTCCGTTGACTGTCAGTGTTCAGGGCAGAAAGCCTTGCAGAACAGGGAGGGGTGAAGGGGAGGAGGTAAAAGATAATGGGTGAAACTTGTGCCCAGGAGCAGGTGTGTGGGAATGGCCTGTGTTACGCTAGGCAGGTAAGCAGATAAACTCTCCTCTGGTGCAGAGCCATGTTTTGGATAAACAGCTATTTGAATGCATGCAGTCTCCTTTCTTGGTGCTCTGCTGAAAGCCCTCCCTGTGGTGTATTTGTTGGGGCTTTGTCGCCTTGCTGCCAGCCTGTGATGTTTCTCTTACAGAGGAACAATGTGCTGGTCTTCCCAGGATGCCCTCTGTTGGCATTTATAATCTCTTTTTGGAGAGAGATTGCAGGCTCTTGAACCAGAATTGCATGCAGCAAATGGCTTGTTGGTTGTGCAGTCCTGTACACAAAAGCAGTCTGTGCCTGGGAAACAGGATGATGGTGTTAACATGACACTGTGCTCAGTTAATCTTGAGCTTTGGAAAGCATCCCTGTGCTGTGGTGCTGTCCTGCAAAAAAGCTGGGAGCAGAAAATCCCTTTTCTTCTCAGGGCTTTCACAGCAGCATGATTGGGGTACCAGTGCTTCTTGAGTTTGGGCTTAAGATATGTAGCTGTTAGTACAGTCCCATGGCAGAGGTAAATCCAAAATCCCCTGTAAGTAACATGCAGGTAACAGAGGAGCTGCTGTCCCTGAAATGAGGAGATAGCTACAGGAACTGAATGCTCAAAGCACATGTTTTGAAGTGTGACAGGAGTGTGATTCTCTGCTTTGGCTAAGCTGTGTTAACAGCTTCTTTTGCTGTTTACCATTCTCACCTTGCCTAGACCTGCGGTTCCTGCCTTCAGCTGTACACTTCATCTTCTTCTCACTGTCTTGCACCAACCCTAGTGCTTGCTTGATCACATAATAATCCAGTTCTGCTTGCTTTCCAGCCAAAACCAATTTACTTTCTGCTGTTTTAGTGAGTTGAATTGGCTTTGTGCTGCAATCAAATGTGCACTGGAGCAAGGACTTGGCAGAAGCACATGTCCCACAGGGAAGAAACTGGGGGAGGAATGGGGGAAGAGGGCTACCTCTCTTGGCAGCAGTGAGTGGTGACTGAAACTGAAGCCCTGATGAGAAGTTGCAGTTTGAGACACCACTACCCATCAGTTGCTACGCCTTCTTATTTTGGGGCTGTCATCTGGCTAGCTAAGCAGGAGTGTTTTACTATTTCATAGCTTTATTTGTGTCTAATTCCTACTGTTTCTATTTAAAGGTTGTTTAAGCTAGTTTGGCAGATTTTAGCCCAAAGATTAGGGTGCCTGCATGAACTCAGTTCTCCTGTCTAGATAACAAATATTTGGGAAATTGATTCATCATTTGCATCCAGCAGAGGATATCTACTCTTGATGGAGGGCATGAGAAATTATATCTTCCTTCTGATGGGCAGGTTTCATACAAACAGTTGAAAAATCACAAGGAGTCATGGCTAGAAACAGACTTTTTAGGAGGGGCTGAAATATAGGAGTATTCTTAACAGCCACTGCTTGCAGTATAACTAGTAGTTTTGTTAAAGCATTTCTCTTTCTGGGCTGAAAGCGTTCAGGTGTGGTCATTTTGCTTTGGAAGACTGGGTAGAACTGAAGGAATGCTATTATGAACTGGGTAAAATTCAGTGAAGCTGGTTGGTAAAGTAAGTATTTAGAAGAGTTTAAAGTCATTATGGAACCAGGTAGTTGAAATAACAGGGTCACAACCAATGCAGAATTACAAGGTGAGATCTATATAAAAATCCCCTTAACTCTATGACATAAGGGTTTTCCCCTGGAAACTCATAAAGAAAATACAAGATAGGTAGTGACTGCTGGAGCTGCCTATATATGACATAAGAACCAGTGAAACAAGTCACAGAAAATCATGCTGACTAGGGAGAAACATCCAAATGTAGGAGTAAGAGTGTGTTTCTAAGAAGAAAATCATGAAGGAATTAGAAATTGTACTGGCTAAATTTAAATGAAAGCCACCAAGGAAAAAGATCAGACCATTTGTTCTTACATTATTGCAGGTGAAAGGATGTTGTGTGGTATGTAAGCAGATGGGTTTATATCAAAGATACACTCGATTCTGTCATCAGTTTCTCTTTGTAATAGAAATAACCTTTGGGACTGAATTTTGGCTAGCTGGTGAAGTCCAGAGCGACTGATGTGCAGAAAATGAAGTGTGAACTGTTTTGTTTGTTGTTTTTTTTTTTTCCTGGTAATTTACTCGAGTAGGTCACATCTGTGTCTTGGATCAATGTAGTCCTGGATACATGCTCCTGCCTAACAAAACAAAACAAAGCAAAACACAATGAAACAAAACAAAACAAAAAACCTAAAACCTAATCTAGGTGCAGGGTACAAGGTGCTATAAATAGATCTCCAGGGACAGATTTCTCCATCCAGACAGGCAGGCAGGCAGGGCACCACTGGAGTCTGTTCAGTCTGACAGGAACACTAAGCTCCTGAGATCAGCAGTACTAAAATTAGCTTTGGAACACTATTTTCTACCCTTGTGCTGCTGCTTTTATATGAAATCTGTTGTTTATTGCTATAAAAAACAAGAAAAGGATTTGGATTGAAGGCTTTTTTTTTTTTTTTTTTTTTTTTTTTTTGTTCCCCTTTCTTAAGGAGATTTTGAAATCCCTGGTTTTTGGAATGGGAGGTAAATTCAGTTTGGGAACTAAGTAATTGGTTATGTGTGGTCGATTCTTTTCTGTGCTAATGACAAAAAAATCACAACACTGAAAATTTCTTCAGCAAAAAAAGGTAAACAGTCATGACTGATTTAATATTAATATTGTATCCTTGGTGTGTGCTGTTACAAATACTTAATTTTAAATGCAATGCAACCAGTCCTTGGGCTTCTTTTATTTTTGTCTTTGAAAATGTGTGAATTGTTTGGTTGGTAGTTGTTTCTCTTACAAGGCTGAGTCCTTCCCAGCATCTTCTAATTGTCTAGTTCTGATTTAGAGATCTTACAACAGAATCTAGACCCTGGCTGGGGAATAGCCAGTTTCTGGGACACATCCAAAACAGGCTGAAGGTAGTGAGGATGTTTCTATTGAAGCCTTGAATCCTAAAAGGTTATCTGTGGGCCCCTTCATATTTACATCAGCTTGAAGTACAGAGCTGTAACACCAGCCTCATTAATGCTCTGCATCACCACAGCTGTCACTTTCATGCTGGCTTTCCTCAAGGTCTTCTGTTGCTGGCCACCCAAGATGTATCTGAAACCTTATCATTCATTTTCTTTTTCCCTGTTCCTAATGGAGTTGTAGTAGGCTAAAGCCATTCTTTCCCTTCTAAAATGTTCAGCAAAACCAAAATGGCTTTTGAAGTCTGAGAAACTGTTAGCATTAAAATTTCTCCCTCGTTTCTTAACAACACATTCTCACAAATTCCATTTGTGTTGTGCTGAACTTGGGAAACCCTTGTCTGTGTAGATCTTGGAGACTGTATGCAACCCCATACTTAGTTTTTTGTAATAATTTATCCCTTCAATGTGAAAATATGTCCGGACTGAAATTTGCTTTCAGAGGACTTTTAGACCCTGTGTAGATTTCTGCAGTCTTGATTGCTCTAAAATTCATACTGGTGGACCTTTGTGCAGTGCTTTTGTCTTGACTGTCCCAGAGGTCTCAGTAGTCCTGGGCTTCTGATTCTGTGTGCCAGTTTGCAAATTGCACAAAACTGCAACAAAGAGCAGCTATCTGGGAGCTCAGGCCACTTCCCTGTCTTTTGGCATGAATACATTGCATTCCATTTTATATTAGTAAAATATTTATGAAGTTTTATTAACATGGTAGGGGCTCTTGCTCTTTCACAAGAGGTAGCAATTACGAGCAGCCTGCCTTCTCTCTGGTTTAATCTACTCTCCCATCTAGTGTTTTTCTTTTCTCATCTGGACACGGATAAAATCCAATAACAGGGTATTTATGTTGTGGATAAAACTATCAGAGTTGGAGTCAACACTTAGGGCAGTCATTGGAAAGATTTCTTGTGCATAGAAAATTTATGAAGGTACAGAGGTGCTGGGTTCGGTAATCGAGCCTTAAAAGGTATTCAGACATTTTGTTCCCGAAGAAAACACATATTCCTGTGCAGCTCTGAGCTATTTACATCTGGATGGTCTGTCTGGAGCCCTAAACATTGGCAATTGTATGTGTTAAGAAGGAAAAGAGGTATTAAATTTAGGTGTTCTGTTCATGCAAACAATTTGTCGCTCTTTCAACCTCCTGAAAAAGAAATGCAACAGTGGCATCCTGTGGCCCAAGCAGTTAATGGCAGGTGGGTTTGGTTTAGGGCAGAATCTTCCACCAAGGTCTTCCTTCACTAAGCGGGAAATGGATAGAGTTGTTTCTAAGTTAGTTTACAGAAGAAGCCCAGAATATTTCAACACAGTGCACATTTAAAACCTGAAGTAAAAAGCTGCTAAATAAGTTTCAAGCAGGATTTTCCACCACTTTATCTTATTCTGCTTATTTTTCTACCAAATACCTTGATGTTTGGGACAGAGAGGATGATTTCAGTTACTCACCAAGGAGACAGGACTTCTGCATTGCTGTCTTTGTGCTGATGAACATTTCCTCCAAACACAGGAATAGAGGAGAGGCTCCTGTTCTAATTAACCCATGGTTTAGTGCAGCATACTGGGTCTAAAAATGAATGTTTCAGGGAAGTCCAATGAAAAGAAGACAAATAAGAGTTGTTTTCCCTTACACCTACATCATACCCAAGTGCTCACTCCCGCACACCGTTTGTGGGTCACTTGAGTTTTTGGAAGTCTTGGCTTTAACTTGTTTAACTTGGACAGGCTGTGATTTGCTCACCTCCTCACCAGCAGGTATTGGCAGCCGTGACCACCAGGCTCTTTCCAAAACCTTTCAGGCATGCCAGAAAGCACGTTAAGGAGGAACATACAGACTCACCTGCAGTCATGTGGGCAATTGGCCAGCAAGCTGCTGATAGCCTCACTTTTACTTCTTCTCCCCCTGGTTTTATGGTGGCTTCTCTTCTGTAAGAAAAGGAGGTGTTAAGGTGGTTTCTTTTAAAGCCTCTTCCTTCCTACTTACCTTTGCACATAGAGGTTTAAGTGCTGTTGGAGGCTCAGCATCAGGAAGGAGTGGGGGCAAAATGAAACAACTTTCTTTGGTTTAGTTTTTCATTTTCTTGTATCCAGGAGGCTCTGCACATTTTGAGTCATCTATCTTGAGAACTGGAAAAGCAGAATGGGGGCAGTTCAGTTTTCTGTTGTGCAGGAAAATCACCATGTGATGGCTGAAGCAGGAGACAAGGGAACAAAACCAGCAGCAGGCAGGGGCTCAATTGCCTTTAATGACGAGTAAGTACTCTGAAGATTTTTGTGGAATTGCCTAACTGAGCTTGCCTAACTGAGTTTCTGGACGGTATTAATCCCCGAGCTGCCTCTTAAAACACGGACATGCATGAAAAACAAACAAATGTTGAGACTGGCAGTGGCTCCAGAGATGTTAACCCTGCTCCTTTTTGTCAGTTAAACTGACAAGCCAGATAAGAAGAGCCGGTGTTGGTATCGTCTCTTGCATAACAAACCGCTCTCGACAAAAGAAGCAGCCTCCTGTCAAACGAATTTCCTTTACAACTGCCGAGGGGACTATTTTTAGTTTCATCTGCCATTCTTTACTCCTTAATCATCGGCTTCGCTTTTTCTGAGTTTTTCTCCATTTTCCCCCTGCACAGCTAGCTCCGATACCAGGTGCTGCCGATAATTGGCAGGAGGAGGAGGGCACTGGGCTCTCGGCTGTTCCCTGTAAAGTGTCTGTATAGGATGCTACCGACCATGTCTTGTCCAGCTCAGCTCTGACCTGTACTTCCACCTTTAGCAGACAGACGACCAATATCAAAGACCAGCAAGTGAATGAGATCAATTCTAGACGGGAAAGGGTTTTTTTAGCTAAGGCTATGTTTAGACAAAATGTTTTAAGTTGCAGGAGTAGATCTACAAAATGTCCAGTGTTGAAGTGACATCACAGACACACTGCATCAGGCGGCAAATTCTTCATTTACCATTGGCAAAGCAAAGCAGAGCCTGGACTGGAGAGCCTGGACTCCACTGGAGATAAAATTAAAGTGCTTTGGGAATGATGGTGTTTATTTTGCTGGTCTTTACTCTGTGGTACTTTTCCTTTTGGTCTGCTTGAGGCACTGCATGTTTGTAGCCTTTTGAGCAGCAGAATAATTCTTGTCTTCTGGCTATAAAACAGCAGCCCTCCCTATCTGTAACCCATTAGAGATTTTGTAGTGCTATTTGCAAAGTTAAGAGCATCTTAAGTCTTTAGTCATTCAGGATGCAGCACTGCTTTTCTCAGTTGAGCATAGTAGTTCAGTCAGGTCCATCATCTTCCCAGCATCTTTCTAAAGCCTAATTCAAGCGGGTTCCTATGTATTCTATATCTTCTTCCTCCACAGTATGCAAAAGCTTCAAATAATGAGTGGTTTTATGCTTCTGGTGCTTCTGTAAAGTACAAGTTTTATACCCATTTTATAGCTGGATTTGAGGAACAAAAATGCAAACTGAATAGCCCAAAGTCAAGAGGGAATTCTCTGGCAGCAGAGGAAATTATGGTTCTGTCACCTGAGGGAATTTAACGGTACTGAAGTTAGTGTACTAGCTAACATTTTCCAGGGAAGTGCCACAATTCTTATAATGAAGGATTAACTAGAAATGGACAAAAGTTTTTACCACTGCTATTTTCTTAACAAATGTAAGTTTCCAAATGATAAAGATGTCTGCAGAAAATGTATTTATTTTGAGAAAGTAAAGTAAAATTTATTGTATTTAAACAAAAATGAGTTAGGTTTATAAGGTTTATAATATAAATGTTCCAATTGGTCTTTTCCCTAGTGTAAACATAAAACAAAACAAAAACAAAACAAGACAAAACAAAAACAAACAAAACAAAACAAAAGAAGAAATTCTGGGAAGAAAGCAGAAAAGAGGCCTAATTTCTCCAATGAAATGAGAATGCTAATGTATTTTTTGTGGAAAAAGAAAAATTTTTTTCAGGCTTTCTCTCCAGTCTTAGTCTTTTCTTTTTAACTGGTTTGGGCAAGTGTGACCAATCTCCTTTACCCTAATAAAATTGCACCAGCACTTTGAACAACACTCATTAGCCAAAGAAATTGAGAGGGAGAGAGCTGGGAAGAGGTCTTATGGCTGATGACAGTGGCTCCTTGTGACTTTGGCTGCTTTATTGTCCAGTAGAATGGGGATCTCCTTAGCCATTTTTGCTGGCTCACCTCCTTCTGTGGCCTGGGTTCTCATTGTGCAGTGGCCCCCAGATTAATGCACCTCTGCTGGGATCCACCTGGTATAATCCCAGTCCCTGCATAGCAGAATTATCTGTGGGCTTCTCAAAGGCTGGTTACCCCTGGCTGTGGCATACACCACTGTGAAGCGTACAGTCTGACATAAAATTGTTCCTGCTTTTATTCTGCTTATTTACCATTGCTTTTGCTAGTGTAACTTTTCTTTCAGCTTTCTTTATCAGGACATTTGTAAAAATCCATTTCTGATTCTGCTCTTTTCAAATCTCTGAATTCGATTTTGGTTTAGGAGCTGAAGTAACATTAAAAGCAAGATTAGTTTTGTGTTTTTGAAGATGCTTGAAAGACTGCCAGAGAGCTGTCAGGTTAGTGATGGCTTGTAACATATAAAAGCAGACAAGCAAAAGTTCATAATAATTCAAGATCTGTTGAAAACCATATTGAAACATGTCTAGCAGTGAGGGGTTTTTTTAAGAGAAAATTTTCATTGTGAATATTCAGACTCAGAAGTCTATTTCAGCCCTTGCTGTGGGATAAATTCATGACTTTAGCTTTATGGGCATCCTTTGGATTTTGCCTCTCTTGCTAAGATTTTCAGAGTTTTCATCCCAGTTCATCTGTCACATCTCTTGCCTGGCTTCCTGGCAGGGATACTGCCCTTAGGTGTCTGCACAGGTGGAGTCCCCATTTCCCTGCTGCATGGGTAGGTGGAGCCTTTCTTTCATGCATTTATCCACTTGTTCAGTATTTCACTTCCCTGCCTCTCTAGGCTTTTGTTGCTCTACAAAAAGAAGCAATTGAAACTTCTCCTGAATCAGTGGTGTGAGAAGTAGCGAGAAACTTCTTGATGAAGAGTCTAGAAAAAAATCCTTTAGTTTCCACTGGGTAAAGAGGGCCTGACCTTCAAAATTTCCTGCAGCATGTTAAGAGGATTTGGGCAAAGATCTCAGGGAAAAATGAGAACTCTGTTTTCAGAATGGCCATGAAATGAGAAAGCCAAAGAAAAAACACGTTTTCCTCTCACACTGTGTAAAGGGCTCTCTGTTGAAGAATCACCAGCTGAATGCATATAAGAAGCCGTCAGCAATCATTAAGCTCAATTAACCATATTCTTGTGCCCATGATAACATCTGTGGATTTTTTAAACAAAGTGATGGTGGGCAAGGAGGAGAGGAAAATTGAAGAAAAGAGGTTCTGCTGTGAACACTTGTGCCACCATCAGCCAAGCAATGCTGTAATACAGAAACTGGGTCAGAGACACCCTTCCCCCTCCATGCTGCTGTCAAAGTTATTTGAGTGTCTATTGAAACCCTCACAATAGAAGAGTTTGGCTCCTGCATTTGCTAAGCAAAACTGATTTGTATTTCCTCGTTCAGAAAAAACTGCTGGGTAATTTTCTGAGCAAGTACAATGCTGTGGTTCAGTAGATCCCTGAAAGCTGATTTTGTGGTGATTTGTTTTTTGTTTAATAAGACACCAGTGCTTTTATTTAGCATTTCAGAATTGTCATGCTGAATCTGTTTTTAGGAGCCTTAAACCTGTCTCTTGCCTCTGTTAGTTTTAGGACCAGCACTGGTAGTCTTCCTTCAAAGTCTGAAAGATTGTGGAAAGTCTCTTGAGAGGTTGTCTTACTGAAGATTTAAATCTAAGTTTATTTCTTTTTTTGCTTCTAGGATAATTGAAGTAAAATATATTAGTTTGTAAGTATGGCTTGGCTATATTTAAACAGTGCTCTTCTGGACTCTTCCCACTGCCCTTTTTAATCCTGAATTTGAGTCTTTCATCCTTGTTTACGGTTGTCCCATTAGCAGTCTCAGCATTCCAGTGTGCTCTGTCTGTTATGGGATTTTTCTGTCTTGTTCTTCTGGCTTCTTTCAAGGAGTCCCAGTGCCTCTACCTTGTCCTGAAAAGACAACCAAACTACATTTCATGCTCATAAGGACAGTGTGCACAGATTGTCAGTAAACATGGAACCTGGATGTTTGGCTACAAGGAGTGACATTGTTTGGCAGTTGTTGGTAGCCCTTATTCCAAAGGAGACATGAGTGAAGTGAAATAGCAGGGTCCAGAGTCTGAACCTGTTTTCTGAATTAATAAATTCTCTCATTTCACTTCCCCTCCCTGCTCCCCTCAGCATGCAGGGATGAGTCAGCACATGCCCTCTCACACATTTTTTTCCCTTATGTCAAATGTAATTCCTTTCCTGAAAATTGCCCAGCTTGATTGACAGCCTGGAGCTGGCTGGAGGACTTAATTGGCCATGGAGCCCAAAAAGGTGTTTGGGCTGTGGCTACAGGGAGTTGCACACCCTAAATAGTTGCCATATTGTGTGTTAAGGAGGCATGTTTGGGAGTGATGAAGGAGGAGGAGATGGAACACAATTTCCTTGTTTTCTCTGTACCTCTGAACAAGGTATTTAATTATCAAACAAAAGTGAGAACCTTTATGTCCATTCATATCTAGCTTATTTCTGATTCTTTGGCTTTTTGTGTATTTAAAAGAAAAGGAAAAAAAAGGAAACAATATGCCAGGTTGTGTGTTAGCTTCAACAGTGAATATTTTTTGAGCTACCTTTCTTGACAGGCACATAATTGCCTATGTCAGCCTCTCTTCCTTGCATCCTAAGTACCAAGAGGAAGAAATAGTAATTCTTGCCATTCCATCCGATTGCCCAAATTTTGGGAGAAACTCAAGAAAAGAAGGCATTTGCACCCTGAAGTTAGATGACAAAAGGACTTCTCTTTCTATCAAGGCTAATCACTTTCTAGCCCTGTCTCTTGCAAATCTCCTATCTATAATAATCAAATCAGTACATATGACATAGTTTTTTGACAGAACAATATTTCTTAATAATTTAGTAGCATTGTACACACACAAAAACATAGTTATAATTAGCTCTCATCCCTAAAGTTGGAAGAGCTTTTCAGTTCATTGGAGACTGCTGGCCAATTCTCTTATCTAATTGGATGAAGTTCCTACTTTCTCCCATTTGTATAATGTCTGCTTTTACACAAACTCATTAAGTGCAGCTGTACTGCAAGTTTCTAACAACAGTCCCAGTGAAGACGAGGCAGAAGTTTAATAGCTGTTCTGTTCTCTCTTTTTCATCTGATCTTAATCCGTTATGGTGGTTGATGTGTGCCCAAACATCTCTCCCTAGCACCTAATTCTACCCCCTCCAGCTTTTTATTATGAATTATATTAATAATTAGAAACCAGACAAATTGCATAAGATTGATCTGTCTGTTTTGAAACTGGAGAGTATACAGCTTGCTTTCAAGGAAGATGGATTTAAAGCAATTATTTGTTTCTGTGAGGCATACAGAAGTGATTTTCTCCCTTCATTTTAAAGCTGGCATTAAGATGAAATCACATAATTACTACACTATTCTTTAAATCTTCAGAGACATTAAACTGATTATACAGGTAGAATAGCAGCATCATAGTTAACATATTAAGGTTTTTCATTTAGATGGAATTTTTGGCAAAATAAATACATTTTAAACCAAACAACCCCCCCCCCTACCACTTTTGTCAGTCTGTCTGCTTGTTTTTCTCATGTTATTGTGTGTAATTTTGAATTTCTACTTAGCTGAGTAGACAGAGAAAGTATTCTTTGGCCAGAATTCAAATTTGATTTACAGTACTGCCTACATACATTCAAATCACATTTACAAGGCAATGTTTACCACACGCTTCCAGCAATACAGATGTATTATTAGAATATCATTAGTATTAGAGTGATTTTGTAACTCCTATGGATTTTTTTCCCACTGAAGAACTATTCCAAGGTTTACTAGGGAGCTTCCAGCTGTATAATTTCCTTTTCTTACTGTGTTCCATCTTCCCACCAAACAAGGGAGGCTGTCGGAGAGAAACTCAGGGAAGAAGTTTTCTCACAGCATTGATTGTTTCATGAGGACACGTATCTGTGATGGTAAATGCTCTTGCTCAGATATCCGTTGATGTGGAGACATGGGTGATAATAAGGATGACATGCTTTGGCACTGGGGACTGAAGTTACAGCTGCGTATGTGCACACATCTGCAGTGCAAAAGAGGGGACAAAGCAAAGAAGCACAGTGAGACATCTGTGGAGGGACTCAAAGGGACTCCCTCCTAAGCCTAAATTGAACCAGAAGGGAAATTTCGCTCTGTTGGTGCTCCAGCTCCTAGCATCGATATTCCCTTCAGGCTGTAGTGCTCTCCTGGCTCTGAAGGTCACAAAGGCTTGACCCTTTCAAGATTCACAACACCCTTAGCTTTGTCTAGCGTTTAAAGATGCAATCATCTCACAAAATCCAAAGGCCAGTATGAATAGGGAGGACCTACTGAACCCTACTTCCTCTACCTTAGAGTCTTCCCTCAGTTCAAGTACTCATAAAGAGGTACCAGAGTTGAACATTTTGTTTCTATTCCTCTGAGTGTACGAAAACTGAGAAGTGTTGTAACCAAGTCCTAGTCAAAAGACCTTTATGGCAAAGTTGGCAAACTTCAGGAGTGCAGGTTGCATATCAGTCTTCTCAATAATGACACCAAGAGGTAGTTTAATTCTTTGTTATAATATAAAACTTAATCTTAGCATGAGTCACAAGTAGTTTTGACTGATAAATGTCTCTAACCAAAAACTGAAATCTGTGAACTTCTCTTGTTTTCAGATAATTGACTCCATCTGTAGACATGGTCCATCATAGTCTCAATCCCTGTGCAGACAAATACAAAACATGGGCATTCTTCTTTAGAATCCCATTTGTTGTCTCCACAGGGCCTGCTGCCTCACACATACATAAGATAAGCTTGTCTGACATTTGTAAGTGAGAACAATTAGATTTTTTCTACCCAATAAAGATAATGTCTTCTAAGTGTGCAAGTTTATTTTTAGAGGAAATATTTATGTATTAAAAAGGCTCTTATAATGCTGGAACATTTGTTTTGCCAGCTACAGTCATCATAGGTACATCATTAAATTTACAACAGTAGCTGCTCTCTGCTAATTTTGTAATGTTTTGACAGAATTTAACACATGAATTTATGTTTGTGCTACTAGTCATCGGTGAATCATATCACTTAATTGGATGGGTCAAGAAGATAAATAGATGTGGTCTTTGGGAAATGAAAATGGCTTCTTTCATTTGTGACTGAGTTTGTTTGTACACTGCTTTTGTTGGAAGCAGCAATTTTTGGTGGGGATTATGGAAAAAGTGGTGACTTATTTTCCTAACACTTGAGTGAGTGGTGATAGTTGTTGGAGGATGTGATGACAGAAGAAAAGAGGGTTTTAATTTTGGTTTTGAAGTGGGTGGGGGTGGGCAAGTGGATACTCAAGACACATTAATGAAGTTATGTTGACAACTGTTAAGTGTGAAGTCTGTCATGTATCTCATTGCAATGAATGTGTCTTTATGAGCAAACTGCATTGGAGACATCTGTGCAATTGTCAGCTGTAATTAAAGGATGATTCAGCAATGGACATACAGTTGAAAATGAAGGACAGAATGATTTTATTTTTTTTTTAATGTGGGTGTGTATACTTCTGTTTGCCAAAAGTGACATTTTGACTAGCTAATTCTTTCCAAGCATCCACTAAAAGAAAAGTTATTTGACTTAATTTAATTTCTTTTTTTTTTTTTTTAATACAATTTCCACAGTAAGAGTGGAACTTGGAGACTTTTTTGGTCATATCCTTGTTGGTGGCATTCTGGAGATGCATAGAAAAAATTCTTCCAGAAAGACTGGGGAAAGCATGAGGTAAACCATCACTTGTCAAGCATGCAAAATAAGCAAAGCAAAGGATACTGCTTAGTCCAGGACACATCTCTGCTTGCATGTGCCCTGCTGACTTGTAACACATGTTGCAGCTGTGTGTCACGGTCCATTTTCCTAATACCTTTCTGACTGTACTATGGATTTTGATGTTGCTTTCAAAGGAGCTTGCAATGGACAGCTGGGGTTTCTCCTCATAAGGGGTGAGCAATGTTTGGGATGGCTGGCTGATTTTTTCCCGAGACTTTTAGCTTCCCATTGCAATCAACTTGAACTTAAGAAAAGGTATTTGAGAAAGAATCCAGGCTTTTCGCAGGGAGTTGAATAGCCTTGTGTAGAAGTTAAAGCAGTTCTGCAGCAATCAGTGACTCCATTTCTACTGCAAGTACTAAAATATCTCCTTCTAGTTCCAGTTAATATTGATGGGAGTTTCCCAGTAGATAATGATTGGAGTACTTCTCAAGTGGATAGCATGCTTGGAAAAGCATGTGATGTGAAGAGGAGGTTAGGCCTATCTAAACCTTGGATGTTGTCTCATCTCTTGTTCGAGGTAGCTGTATAATTTTTTCTTTTTATACTTCTTGAATGCCTTTTATGACCTCTGGACTGTCCTTCCTTTCCCCCTCCATCTTGGCAGAAAGCAGGGAAGCAGCTACAAGGTAACAGCACTGACTTCTAATTCCAGAACTGAAAGCTGTTATTTGGATATAACTGGAAGCAGTGCTATTTGTCCTTGGTTAAAGATTGATTTTGTGTCCCTAATGAAAACACAAGGATAAGGAATCATGCTGATTTAGGTGGTAGGAAGCTGCCGTGAAGGGCTTGTTAGGTATCTGGTCTGTGAGGCAAAGGAGTGAGGAGGAGCTGAAAATGAGCATCTTTGTTTAAAATACATCTGTTTCTTTTCCATGGTCACGTTTTTCAAGTGTAAAAGGTATCAGCTTCTTTTGGAGTTGCAAGTTGGAGGAAGCTGTGCCTGCTGTTAGCAGTAAATGAATTACTTAATGGGAAGAATGTTTGCAAAGCCTGGAGAGAAATAACAGCTGCTTTTTTAAGTAAAAAAACAAAAACAAAAAAACAAAAAACAAACAAACAAAAAAAAACCAAACAAAAAAAAACCCACCACCAAACCCAAAACCAAAAAAACAAACAACCCCCCCAATCCTATAACGTTTCAAAACTGTAGTCTGATTGGGGAATTTTTTTTAAGGCCTGGTTGAAAGGAAATTAGTAATGTGTAAGGGGTGCTGAGTGGCCCAGGCACCTCACCTGTTTTATTCCTAGCTGTAGAGGGAATTCAAAGTTTGACACCAGATGTAAAGCAAACCCCGAGCCACATGAACTACTAGCCAGCTTCCTTCAGCAACATTAATTTACAGTCTCATGAGAGAACACTTTGGTTTGCTGCCAGTTTTGACTTCAAGCAGAATTGTCGGAGGACAGAGCGGTGCAGGCAGCGGTCCCTTTCAGGCCACGGCATCTGGGCACTGGAGCGGACGGCCCAGGCTCCTGGCCGGGCTCCGATGCAAACATTACAGAGCACGTCTGTGCCCCAGCTCCCCGCTGACAGGCAGCATTAATTATCCCGCAGCTCCGTGGCCCTGCGCCGCCTGCCTGGTCTATTACAGGGCGCTGGCATCTTTACGCTGTGCAAGTGGGCTTGCCAAAACTCATGCCTGAGGTTGGCTGACGTGTTTGGCATTGCTGCGCCCTGACAGCGGGCTCCTCGGTTGTTGCTGGGAGGAGGGCAGTGGAGGTGGTGCAGGCCAGGAAGAGGAGCTGTTTAGCCAAAGTCTCTTTGGTTTGCCACAGGCAGTGCTGCGGGATGACACAGGTGTGATGCCTCTCAGCTTTTTCTAGCGATCCTGTTTTAAAAGAAGTGCATTTCAGAAGTGCCTTGATGACTGTTACGGTCTTTTATGTGACTCGTGGATTCACTTTCCAATCTTTTGCTGTTTTCTTTTGCTTTCTTTTCAAAATATCCAGTCATATGTGGATATCCCATCCCTGGAAATGTTTGAGGCCAGAGTCTATGTGGAATCTCATCTAATGAATGGTTTCCCTGTCCGTGGCAGGGGGGTGGACTAGATGATCTTTGAAGGTCCCTCCCTACCCAAATCATTCTATGAATCCGTGAAAGGCTGTGCAGTCTGAATGCTAAGCATTCATGCTTGGGTAACTGGAGGTGTGTGTTGTCACTCTACTTACTTGGAGGGTTGAACCCAAAAGAGAGCAAAAGGTTTTTTGACAAGTGACTTGTTTTCAGGTTTTTTTTGAGTAAACTTTTAGTAAATCATGGATGATTACTTCCACTGCAGCTGTAATGTACAATCTAGTTTTTTTGTCTGGTCTTTTTTTCTGAACACAGCATTTTCTTCTTTCACAATTTATGATGTAGTTGCCCCAACAAACATTAAGGGTCTATCAAAGCTGTTGCCACACTAGTATGTGGACTGCATGCATTGACTTTTTATATGTTTGTATCAGATATGCTCATCAGTTCATAAGAGTGATTATTGTGGGTCAGTGGAACAATAAATCCAATTTTGGGATTCATGATAATTGACTAAAAGAATGTTTTTTGAAAGATTAGAAAGTAGTTATATGGCATGCATTTATGTAATTTCATTACATAAAGTACTTCTCCAGTGTAAGCTCTCCCCTTCTGGGTCAAGTTGACCAAATGTTTTCCCCACTACTGTAAGTAAACTTCCTGCAACAGGGCTTTTTGGTAAATGGATATAGTGGATTGACCCTGGCTGGATGCCTGGTGCCCACCAAAGCCACTCCGTCACTCTCCGCAGCTAGGCAGCAGAGAGAAAATAGCATAAAAGGTTCCTGGGTTGAGATTAAGGGCAGGTAGAGATCACTTACCAATTACCATCATGCAAACTAGACCTGGCTTGGGGAAATTAGTTTAATTTATTGCCAATCAAATCAGCTTAGGATAATAAGTAATAAAACCAAACCTTAAAAACATTTCCCCCCCAACTCCTCCCTTTTTCCTAGGCTCAGCTTCACTCCTGATTTTCTCTACTGTCTTACCCCTGAGCAGTGTAGAGGAACTGCTATTAGAAGTTGTAGTCAGTTCATCACATGTTGTCTCTTTCACTTCTTCCTCAGGTGGAGGAATCCTCACACTCTTCCCCTGCTCCACTATGGGGTCCCTCCCACAGGAGACAGTACTCCACAAACTTCTCCAATGCAGGTTCTTCCCAAGAGCTGCAGTTCTTCACGAACTGCTCCAGCATGAGTCTCTTCCAAGGGTGCAGTCCTTCAGGAACAGGCTGCTCTGGTGTGAGTTCCCCCAGAGGGTCACAAGTCTTTCCAGCAAAACTCAGGGGCTCCTCTCTCCATGGGTCTGCAGGTTCTGCCAGGAGCCTGCCCCATGGTGTCACAGACTCCTTTGTGCATCTGTCTGCTCTGATGTGGGGTTCTCCATGGTCTGTTCCACCATGGACCTCCATGGGCTGCAGGGGCACAGCTGCTTCACCATGGTCTGCACCACAGGCTGCAGGGGAATCTGCTCCGGTGCCTGGAGCACCTCCTTCCCTTCCTTCTTCACAGACCTTGGTGTCTGCAGGGCTGTCTCTCTCACATATTCTCACTCGTCTCTCCAGCTGCAATTGTGGGGTCTCCCCTTCTTAAATAAGTTATCCCAGAGGTGGTGCTGTCATTGCTGATGGGCTCATCCTTGGCCAGCCGTGGGTCCATCCTGGAGCCAGTGGACATTGCTGTAACGGACATGGGGGAGGCTTCTGGCGGCTCTCACATAAACATTCCTGTAGCCTCACAGCTACCAAAACCTTGCTATGCAAACTTGATACAATGGGCTAAAGCTGTGCTTTTCTAACTAGATGGTGCTGGATCAGGTGTCACTCATCCCCCTACAGCCCCTTAGCAGGCTCTGTGGCTGCTTTGACAGAAATGTCTCTCTATCCCGGTAGTCTACCACTGCAGAGACCTCCATGGTGCCTATGCTCACAGTAGCAACAGCCTGAAACGTGCACTTTGGACATTATCCTAAATAATCCATGAGCAGTGTCATCCACATATATTGCACATTACCTCCCAAAGGGTCTTTTGTATTACCAGAGGAGTAAGAAGAGTAATAATCCAGAAGTCACAGGTAGGAAAGGGAAAATTTACTTACCGGATATATTAAGGATCAGCAGATTTTTTGGAGTGGGAGTGTACAGGTGGCAAGAGATTTAAACAGTCACAAAACTCAAGGATATCATGAACTAGGGCACTGGACAGCATCTCTGACCATATAGGCAGAGAAGTGCCTGTAGCTTATCAGGTGGACAAAGAAAGGGAAGGAGGTTCTTTTTCCATCTCAGATTGGCTGACTTTTGTCTCAGACACCTGTGACTTTATAAAGGTTTGCATCAGTACTGTCTGCTCCAAATGGAGACTTTCAGCTGTATGACCAGGAGCTTTTCTGAGTCCAAATTTTCACCCCAGTCAAGGCATTGGATTCCCACTATTGTGGTTGTGTTGTAGTAGGAGTTCTGGAGGACACATGCAGAAGAGGGCAAGCTGATATGTTTCTCCAGGATATCCAAGAGGCAACTCGGTACATTTAATATCAGTTGCACAGGTCAGTACCAGAATAGTTACTCCCACTGGAGAGGAAGAGGTATCTTCCAGGTGAACTAATCCAGAAACACTCTTCAGTATATTGCAGGATAGCAAGGAGTGTGTCTGCACCTTTGGAAGTCTTAAAAAAAATTAGATAGGCATGTTTTTAACTGACATGTATTTATCCCCATGAGATTTTAGAGATCCATTCTGAACATTTTCAGTGCTTGTGCTTAATTGTAGAGGGGAGCAGTGAACTACAGCCTATGATAGAACACTTCAAGGCCTGCTTTGTTGTTTGTCCATGTGTGCAAATCAGTTTCTTGCGGTGCACAAATCTTGACTCCATTGTCTTTTTCCCAGAGTATCACGTCCTCAGAGGCAGTTCTGGATACCAAAAAATTAGTTCCAAGCAGAAGGCTAGCTCCTCCTAGGGTCAGTTGTTATGTGAAACTTAAATGCCATGCAGCTGGTACCCAGCCATTCATAGTGGAATGAACTTCACTTTCTACCACTTGTAGATTCCCATTGAATATCTAACAACTGAGGAGGACAAAAGCAGGAGTTATAGGTACTATGGGATGGAGAGCCTGCTGCTGCAGAGGGACGACTGCATGCTGTTGCTCATGCAGCTTCAGTGGAGATTTACTATGCTTGAAACCACTCAGGAATGTTTTGAGAAGGGAGCTGTCTGGTTTTGGCCCAGTAAAACTTCTTTTTTTAGGGTGCTCCTACCTAATTTTCAGACAGCCAAAACCCACCTTAGTTATCACGTCTAATGTTCATTTTGTCTTTATCCAGACCTCTTCTGTTCTCCCCATCTGCTCACTGTGCTTGGCCCCAGTGGTAAGGTCAGCACTTAATCCCAGGTGCTGATCTGTTAATTTTAAGAAAAATTGGAGTTATCTGACTGGGCAGAAAGGGAAGAATCCCTGAACGAATTTACCTGGTTTTGCTGAACTCCCTGTGGAAACATTATCCCATCGTTTTTAGGTTTTACTTAGAAAAACTGCAGTTCTGGGGTTGCTTTCCTCCAAGTCCTTGTCTTCTTTTTTCAAAAATAATGGCAGAAAGAAATTGCAGCACTTGCCCTACTGCAATGTGGTTTATCTTCTACCTTGCGAAGGTTTAGTAATCTTGCTCTCTGCTGAAGAGTTAAATCCCAGAGCTCAGAGGACAGAGTCCATAGTCCATGGATTGCATGTTGTTGCTGTTGCTTCTTCTTTCAGTTTCAGTCTGACTTCCTTTACCTTCTCTGTCTTCATGGATGCAGAGGGGTAGATGTTCTGCACATGTGCCTGAATTTTGCTTGAAAAGCATTAAACTGTGAACTTCAGGCACTTGTAAAAAGTGCCTCCATGACAACACAGTGCACACATTTGGCTGCAAAACCCACTCAAGAAGCTGGATGAATTCTTAAAGCAGTTAAATACTCACTACCTGAACACATTTAGCTATGTTCTACCTGAGTTAAAGCCACAGAAGGTAAGAGGCAACTGCTGTGAATCAAGGGTCAGTTAACATGAGCTTGTAAGAATCAAAATACCAAAATGCCTTTTTGTAAACAAGTCATAACCATAGGAAACCTTCAGCAGTAACAAAAATATTTCTTCTGCTCCTGTTGAAACTTGCTCATGTGTATTTCCAGGTCCTGTTTGCAAGAATGAAAACCAGTTTTGGTAAATAAATAAAAGAGCCTTGTTGCGTTTTCTGCAAGGCATCAAATGGATGGGAAAGGGTGACACTGTCCTTGGTTCCCAAAGTGCAGGCCCCACCTGGGGGCTGTATTTCACACAACAGCTACTCAAACCTGGGTCACGGCATCTTCATGAACAAGGCTGTGAAGTACAGGCCACTGCTGAGCAGAACAGGTGAACAGAACTATCAGGAAGGAAATATTATGTGTCATTTAGGGGATTACACTCAAAATGTTTGAGTAGCTTTGTATCAACAAATCCTAAACAATGCAAATGCACAACAAGTATCTCACAGTGTGCTTTTATTATTTTTTCACAATATAAACTGGACAGACATGGAAAGTTTAATGACAGCATGTTCTTATAACATTTTAAAGACAAAGAACAACATAATCATATTAAATGATGATAAACTGACAAACTACATTACCATACATATTATCATCCAAAGGTACTGGATAAACAATATCTGCTTATGTACATTTATGCTGGTGATAATTAAAATTCAAATATTCAGAAGTAAAAGAAAAAAAAAACGCTATTTAAATTATAAAAATATATAGTTTTTGTGTGGAACTCTTAATGCTGTATTACTTTTTGAAGATAGTTTCATTGTGTGATGAAGCTGCATTAACTTAGTATAGAAGTGCGATTTAAACCAAATACAGATTAAATTAGCTCTTTTGTCTTCCTTGTATTTAGCCTTGTTGGAAATAGAGATAAGAATGAAAAATAAAGCCAGGCTCTTGCAATGAGAAAGAATTTTTATAGCCATAAATTAAAATATGTATAATTTTTCATATAGTACTGAGCCATAAACTCATGATAGAAATGAATAATTTTGCTATTTTGTTCAGAGATGGAGAGAGGAAAAAGAAGAATGGCTTTAAACATGCTACTTCATGATACTTTTAATCAACAGGTTTGTGAAGTGGAGTGCAGGTGCACAGCTAACCAGTGTCATGCTTCAGGGTCAAAGCATGCAGTCCAGACTCTTGCTGCCTCAGCTGGGGAGGACTGGGACCATGTTCTTTGAACTGCATCACCTTCATGTTGCCTTTGCAAAACTGGTTTCAGGCTTCTTTTATCATACTTGTTCCTTCTTAGTGCAAAACTACTCAGGCTATATAATCCCCAATCATAACAGCAAATTTATGACCTTTTATAGACTAGATAATTTTATAATAATTTACATGGCATTTTGTAATTGCAAATTTTTAGTAATCATAGCCATGTAGTGCACATATTTGAAGCTGCTTTTAGTTAACAGTTATTTTCAGACTATCTTGGGTGAACTCCTGCAACATGTGAAACTGAAGATTTTCTTAAATGCCAGTGTAATTCTCCATATCATCCAGCTCCCTTTCACATCCGTATATTCTGTTACCTCAACAGCCCCATTAATCCTTTGGTGGCTCCAGTGCTTGTTCCATCAAGAAATGTCCTCTGTATCACCTCTAATTTCAGAATACTTTTGCACAAATTTTTCATCTGTTCCTAAGTTACTGATTTATGACAGATCTCAAGTGATCCTACAGATTATTTTTTTCAGATGCAAAATACTTTTCTTCATTATTTTCTTAAGACATTGAGAGAAAAAGTATTATGGATACCTAAGCTGAATATAGAAAAACCCAGTACTTCTCTTTGATGCTTGTGCATTTGCTGATTTTAAAAAGACTGCCTTAAGAGTGTTAACAAAGTTCTATAGTGTAAAATAATTGTGGGGTCTCTGCAAGCTTTTTCTCTGCCCTTATATCATCCTTTTTCAATGGAAAGGATGAAAGATAAACAAATTCACTCATCTTTAACCAGGGAGATGTTTCAGTGATCTCTCTGTTTCCCTCCACTTCTTGACATCTTCCTTCCATTTTGACCTCTGATTCTCTACACCTAAACATTTCAGAAGTGTCCCTCTTTTTAAATTTCTTTTTCTTCTTTTTTCTTTTACAATTTGGATATGGTGGGAGCGGTCATATGTCTGTGCATACACAGTGACAGGATGGATTTTCACTGAAGCCTAATCTTCGAGCATGGAAGTCTGTAAGGCATTTTGTGGAGAAAAAAATCTTACATGGAAGTCTAATGAAGAGTAGAAAAGACAGGAATTATTGCAAAAGAAATGCATGAGAAGATAGGATTTTATTTAAGAAGTTCAAGCTTTTATATACATTCAATGTTTCTAAACTGCTTTCTTAATAAATGTATTATCAACTATCATTATACCTAATGCAGCCACAATACTGTACTATTCTGCAGTCAGGATGGGAAAACTCCATTAGCTCTTTAATAAAATAAAATCATCAACAGTCATCATGACTCTTCTCTTTGCCTGGTACTAACAAATACACTGGGAAGTCCAGTGAGTAGACACAATGGAACACAAAATCCTCAGTATTCATTTAATTGTGTATCATGTGTCATCTTCATATTATTTCTAAAGCAGCTTTAAAAAACTTTAGCCATTGGAAGGTATTAAAAACCAAAACCCCATTCAAATTATCCTGGTATTATAGCAGCACTGGAATTGATATTTTTTACTACTTTTGACAATGTAAACCTTTAATAAAACAAACAATGTTGAAACAATTTGAGGTCTAATAGTTCATAAACTTTAATGGGCATATGGGCACAAATCAAAACGAAGACTAGATTGTGAAATGAAACATAAGCTCAATAGCAGCCAATTCTGATTGTGCAATTGGCTGCAAACAAATTCAATTTTTAAGCTGAGATAAAAAACAAAGCCCACACTCAATCTGCAATACTCCTCAGTTCCTCTGATTTGAAATATTTTTCATAAAAACCCTACATGACCATGCCCACTTCTTACAGAAGCACTCTGAAAGCACTGCAGGTACTATTTGTTTGATGGTGGGATTTTTCCATTTCCTTTAATCACGCATAGTTCACATTTTTGTGTTCTTAGAAATATTTCCTCTCTATGTTTCTATAAAATTAAGTAATTTCAAATCTGAAATGTAAGCTTGCTCCATCTTTGCTCATACAAAGTGTAGGTGCCACGACTAAATAGCAGTAAAAATGCTGAGATGTACAACTCTTAAAAAAACCAACCAAACATAAAAGCAGCTTTGAAGACACAACATCAACTACAGCCTTAACATTGAACATATTACATTCCCGAGTTACTGGAGATATTTTGCATATAATGCCACAAAGTTATTCAGCTGAAATCTTGAGGTTGGAGCTACAGTTTATTCACCGCGTGTTTTTCACCCTTTGAGCACTTATGTATTGTATGGTACATTTTATCCAGATCTTTGCAAACTTTCCTTTTATATCTGGACATCCATTTACCCACAAATCCCAGATTTCAAAAGTTTCATAGAAAAAATAGAAGCACGGGATTTAAAACATTTGAAGCTGGACATTTCCATGACTCAGAGCAGCCCCTGGGACTCGACGCTTCAGAGTCTTCAGTTTCCAGGGGACTCCTGGCCCCCGTCGAGCTCACGGAAAGCCCTGCTTTGAACACAGCTCTGTTTATAAAACTGTATTATGTTCTCTGCATTAATTTTACTTGTGTTGCATTTTGTAACAGGAGCAGATGACTTCACACCTCCCACACCCCCTTTTCCTTCACCCTATTTTCACTTGAGATGACAACAGGCACCTGACAAGAGAGGTGTCAAAGAGTCTCCGTCCAGAGAGAGGATTTTGAGTTTCTTCATCAACTTTTCTTCTGCAGACAGTCATAGGAGATTATTAGCATGAAAATATTTTGAGGGTGAGGGGCAGGATGATAAATCTCACTTTCCTTTTCTGTTATGAAAATGAACTTGATTTTGGTGTCCAGTTTGATAAACAAGGATAGTCAGAGCTAATCTGTAACTTAGCTGAGGTCTGCTTTTTGCCAAATAAAATTAAGATCTTTTTCAACTTTCAGGGATTTAGAGACCACATCTAATTGGTTTCAAACCCCCGGAGGAACTCTGTAAGTAAGCAGGATTAGTTGCAGATATGAGCCCACTAAAGTGGGACACAGGTCAGGTCTTCAGACTTCAGCTCTGCTCTGTTGAAGCAGGCACTTAAGGTCTCCTGATGTTTCTGTGTCAGTAGCCACAAAAAACATTTTGCTGCTGAAAAAAATCATTGGAACAGCAATTTCCTGCGAGCCCCAAAGATTTAACTTCATACTTCTATTAAAAAAAAATGTTGACATGTATTGTGTGGGTATTGTGATTATGATGTGATGGCACAGCTGGTAAGTTGAAAACACGTTTAAAAGGCATAGGCAATTTTATTTCCAACTGTTCTCTTGTAGGGATAGCTGAGTGTCCTTGAAGAAGTTTCTGTCTTGACTCCACGTATGTACCATGTTGAATTGTTTAATGTCAGTTTTTGCCAGCAGGACAGGGTGAGAACTTTGTTCATGCTGACCTTGTCTTTCAGATCCCTCCTGGAAAATGCTAGGAAATTCAACACAATTTGGCAGTTTTTAGCAGCTCAAGTAACTGCCCTGGTAAGTGTAAGCAGGTAGGTCTTTGTCAGTATATTCACTCTTCAGAGATAAAATAATCCAGCCAGCGGCATTAATTAAACAAGAAAAAAAAGAACGTAAAATACTCTGGGGCTCATTAAAGTTAAGAATAACAACATGATGTGATGACAGATACAACTTGCTGAGGTTCTGAAAATAGCAGGTTAAAATGTAAATATCTTTTAATAAATAATTTTCCGGCAATGTAAAAATAAATGATATTTCCTTTGGCAGTAATAGCTGATTTAATCTTTCGCTGGGACGTTGCTTTGCTCATAAAATATCGTTGTGCTACAGAAAAAAAAATATTATTTTGTTGTTTTGAAAGACTTTTGTAATCCACAATAAACTGGGTGACTCTACTTATGTCCGAGATAAGCGCCAAGAGTGATGCAAGCTCCCACCAGAACCAGACTCAGGATAGTCTTCAGAGAGATCCAGGAGAAATCGAACAAAGGCCTCATACTGTTGCCATACAACTCCACAAAGGCATCCTAGAAAAGGAAATAATGAAAAAAGGAATATCAGAATTGCAGTTACTGTTTTTTTAGTGGACGGGGGGAATAGGGAAAAGGAGGCAACTTCTTCACCTTCAGAGGTCACCCAACCATCCCGCTGGCACAAGAAGACCACACAAACCCATTGAAACAGTTGTTTGGGAGCTCTGTTTTTTGTGCTTAAAAAAATCTTCTCCTGCCTATTTCTTTATAAATATTGCTGGAATTACTTACGGTTGTGACTTCTCCTTTAGGCATGGCCAGTTGAACAGAAAAGACAGAAGCAGCATTTTAAAATGTAAGTTACCACTACTTTGGGTCTTAAATGTTGTCTATACAAACATACACAAAGGAAGTAGATGAATCTTCATACTCCAAATATTTCATTTCCACTGGATAAGGAGCATCTGTACTGCAGGTCAGCTTCATTGAAAATAAGGCAGTATTTGTTTGCTTCCCTTGGGGTGGGCTCAGAAGAGTTTGTGTAGTAGCCACAGATGTTTCTTCCTTATGAACTGAAGTTGTTAGGCTTGTGTTACATCTATGATAATCTTTCACAACTGTCAAAGGGTAATGCCATGGACCAGTGCTCCAAGAAAATCTGGTCGTGCATGTAGGCACGAAATAGAAAGGCTGTTTAAGTAGCAAAGATAAAGCTTTTGTGACTCATAAATAGAGTGGGATTTGACCGGGCAAATGATTGTATTTGTGATACTCTGCAGTAATGCCTTTCTTTCAGGCTGCAATTCCTAACGAGCATGAAGCTTCAGAGCATTCCTGAGAGACAGATAAATCACACTGTATGGCACAAAAGCAGTAAATAGCCACGCTGAATGACTTTAAAAATGTGACAAAACTGATAGCATCATTTATGGCAACTCTTTTACTGTGTGGCCAATTAAAGTATGCTCCCAAGCTATTGAAATAGGCCCATGAAACAGCTATCTAATGTGATGGTTTCTGTGTCTACTTTTATTACCCTATACTACCCATTTTTGGTAGAAGTTAACATTCTCTAATAAAGTTATAGTGCCTTTAGCTGTTTAGCAATGTTATTATCCTAGGAGGTAACCTGCCTTCTAATAATGCATATATTGTTATGGTTTACAGCAGGAATTGAGGAGAGAAAGGTGTCCATTATTGATGTAAACCTTCCAAATGAGTTAATGATAATCAAATTCTGTAGTTAATTTAGCTTCCCTCATCAGGCATCTCTATTGTCAGAAGAGGCGCGTTTGTGGTTTTACCACGAGAGGGCGTGTACGGTTTTTTAATATTTTGACTTCTATTCACTAGACACTGAGTGAGATTCAAATAAATAACAGATATTTGCTTCCAAAATATGTCATTACATTAAGCAATATTGGTCCATGTTGTAGGTCAGAGTGGATGTAAGTAGGTAAAACTTGGTAGCAGAACAGCTAAAGGCTCTGGCCAAACGAGTGACATGAAAACACGTCTGCCTCTTGCTATTTCTCAATGCTTGTTCTTCTAGGCAATCATTTGCCAGCTTGGGTTTCCAAAGGTATATTCTTAAGTGAAAGAAGCTTAACCTTTTGTGTGGAGGATGGAATGTTTTAATGCAAACCCTTCATTTCAGAGAGAAATTGGCAACTTTTGCTTAGCTGCCTGTTTTTTGACATAGACGTTTGCAAACTCTGGCCTTAATATTCCGCTGTGCTGTTGCAGAGCTGAAAAAGCACACTCTGTTTGCCATGCAGCTCTTTGGAAAGCTGCTTTTATTTCTCCTTAAGGCTATGAAGTAACACAATATCCTAAAATGTTACAGACTGGGCTAAATCCTGTTGTCGCCAGTACAGACTCACTGACTTCCACAGGAGCCTTGTCTGTATAGGGAGTTCAAGATCAGGCCTTATAAAAATACAACAAGGGTCAAATTCAACACTCAGTGATATTATTAGGGGTGGAAAAGAGAGGAAATGAAAAAAAAAAAACAAACCTTCATGGAAACGCAAATCATGTGAAAACATTTAAACATTATGGTTTTCATGGTTTCTTTCTGTGGGGAAGGTCTCACTTCTGTATATTCATGACAGTTGATGCATACACAGTATCAATATCAAAATGAGCATAGTTTGTGCCTCCCTTCTATCCCAGTTCAGGAATATTCCTCCCAGTTTTTCTGAGACCATTTCCAATTATTCCATAGAGGTTCTAGTATTGGGTATAGAGATGGACGGAGAGGAATAATAAAACTTGGATACAAGACAAAAATATGGCATAACCTATGGCTCAAAAGAGGAATGTTAACAAAAAATGTGCAGCATGCAGTACTTTTTTTGTCCGAGATTATTACAACAATAACATGAACCCAACCTAATGGTGTCTGCACTATATATTACAAGTAGCTCTTTATGATCGTTCCCCCTCCCCTTCTCAAACATCCTGATTAGGCCTATTTCCGAAGCTTGTTTGAACAGCCTGTCACTATTTGTTTAAGTTTCAAACCTGTTTTAAATAAACACATGTCCATTTTATGTACTAAAACAAGGGGGGTGGGAGGAGGGAAGTATGACCCTTTGCTGAAAACTATTTTAGCACAAAGAGAACCCTAAACAGAATCCTAACTGTTTCATAAGGTTTTGTATTCTGTAAACCCATGTATTTGTCACTGGATTTTTGTCACCTGAACTGCTCTGTTTAAAATAAGAGAATCTCAGTTAAAATAAATAAGATTAGGAAAATTGCTTGAAACACTTGATGTCCTTTGAAAAGCACTCTTAATAATGAAAGGAAGGGTCCCCTTGGCAAATAGACCAAGGCAAGTTCTGGCTTGGTCAACCTTTCTGGAAGTCTTACACAATTGGAAAGAAAATTATTGCAGACCTTGCTTTTAAGACCTTCAAAATTTAATGGGAAGTTATATCCCGGATATAAAATTATATCAGGGCTGTTAAAATTATATGGAAAAGAACTCTTCATTCAGCTCTGCAAGTTTTTAAAAAGCCATTTCTTAAGAAGCTTTTATAAGTCAAATCAGTCTGTTGCTGGTTTACTGTGCAACTTCGTCTTGACCATTTCTGTGAAGCAGGAAAGGTGGTGGTGGAGAAGGGAAAGATGCTCTGCCTGAGCTCCTCTTAGGCACCAAAGAATCTGAGGTGCCTGCTTCACCTTGCCTGCTTTGACTGGAAGCCATGAGGATTGCGCCAAGGGCATCCATTACTGCCTTCTTGCCCTCTGGACTATATATAGGGAGGACAGAGCATGTTCCTGGCCAGAGTTCCAGGGATTTGCAGGGAACCCAGGACAGAAGTGGAGTTTGTCACTCTGGGAGGATTAGGAGGAGTAATAGTGCACTGAGTCAGGGCAGTCTCAAAACAAAGAGATCACACTATCCCTCTCTTCCGCTGGCCCAAATTCGGCAGCTCTGATCCAAGAAACAAATGTCATCTTTAATTACACGGGCATTCTTTGCTTGTGGAATGAGCCAAGTTTGTTCAGCCTCGGTCCTTTTGCAGCTCAGCTTGCACCCCAGCCGGAAAGGCAAGGCACAGCTTCTCAGTCACAGAGGAGGACAGACTGCCCACAGGCTGAGCCCAGAGAAGCATTATGGATCTGACGGCTCCTTACCAAAACTGTGGAGGGAGCAGGCAATTTCTGCCTGGCATTTCTGACCGAGGGGGCGGCAGGGAGAGCAAACATGAGGAAGTAAACGCTTCCTTTTTCTACCTGAATCAAACAGCTGGTGAGGAAGTGACTTTATTTCCCTCGTTATCATTGGGTTGGCAGGATATCCTCTTGAGCCACATTGTATTGAATGAAGAGCCACGGAGACTTCCATTTTACTGTACGGGAATTGCCTTGCAGCTATTTTACGCTGCCCTCTCTGTGACTCCAAAACAAACAAACAAAAACACACTAGCCCCTGGCTTTTGAAGAAACTTGCACAGGCCTGAACAAGGCCACTTTGCCACCCAGTACGGGGCAGGAGAGGGAGTGACATACACTCTGATGCCAAGGTTTGGCAGCTGAATGACTTTTCCGTTACCCCTGCCTCCACATGAATGACATAAATTCTCATAAAAGCTTTTGTTCCCGCATGGTAACTCATTTCAGAAAGAGTTTGGGGAGGGAGGGACGGAGGGGGTGGACAGAGCTGGTTAAATCGTCCCATGTTTTCTATGCAGTGAAACCTCATTAAAATGTCATCTTGCAGCTAACGAGAAAAGTTCTTGGAACACAAAAAGTAGACAAATGTGTAGCTGTTCTTTTCCCAAAGAGTTTATGAGTCTTTTATGCAAGCCTAAGTCATGAGTACATGCAAATAAGAGCAGCTCAGCCCTTGGCTGTGCTGTGCCGAGGTGTGGCGTTTCACAAGCTCCGTATCTTTAGAGAGGCCGATATCCTTTTACGCCTGGGAGTGCCGACATGCTGGTAGTCCTGCCAGCTGCACATGACATGCTGGTAGTCCTGCCAGCTGCACATTAACAAATTATAATGGGAAGGAAAAGAAGGTGTCACCACACAAGCCCTGCTGATCGTGGAAAAAGAACCTGCCTGGAAGTAAGTTTGGCATGTGAACCCCTGAACCAATTCCCACCTGGGTTTTTTTTTTCTTTCCCCCCTCCCCTTTGCTCATAGTAGAAATTGGGTCTGTTTTGGAGACATGGTTCAGTGGTGAACACAGGAGTGGCTAAGTTAATGGTTGGACTTGATGATGTTAGAGGTCTTGTCCAACCTGCTATGATTCCATGATTCTGTTTTGAATTCTCTGTTTCTGCAAGCTGATGTTTTAGATGCTGGCTGCATACACTTTTTTGTTTCTCCAAAACACTGTTTTCTGAGGTTTCTGACTTTGAACAAAACTGGTTTTCATCACAGTAGTCTTGCCTAACTTCTTTGTTTCTTGTCCTTACTATCTATTTGTATAAATTCTTCCATCAGTGAGCCTGTGATTTTGGGGGTCTCATTGTAAGGCTGTGTGAACTGGCATTGGGTGGAAATATTAGTCCCATGACTAACTAAATATGTCACTCAGATGGAGACATCTAAGGATCAAGGACTGACTGTGGTTAGGTTTGCTCATGAAAAGTGATGCATCTGCTTAGAAATATATAAATGTGAGTAGTTATAGTAATGGTGATTACTAGTCCTCCTGTCTGTGCTCCTAAAGAGTGACCCTGCTAGCAGGCAGGTTTTCTCCAGACCCCTGTGAGATGAAGGGTAAATCCAGGCTTTGAGGAACAGTCAAACCACATCTTTAAACACAGGATTTGTAAGGTGTTGATCACTTAGCTTGGATGGAAATCCATCCGGTATTCAGACTAGGCCACATTCTTGTCAAACCAAGTCAGCATGAGAACTGTTTCAGTAATTTAGTCTTGGCGTCTCTATTTAATTCATTTAGACGTGGTTCTGCAATATGCAAAAGCCCAGACCTAATGGAGTCTGCCTCGTTCTCTTATTCCTGGAAAGGCCCACGCTATAAAATGAGGTATTTCTGGCATCAGGATAACAGCTGTAATGTCACTGCAGCAGCTAGCAGGTGGTATTTGATGGGTGCCACTTCTGAGGGAACACTATTAGCAATTATGAGAGAAAGGCCAAGGGAGCCAAGGCCTTCTGGACAAAATACTGTGTTCAAACAACATGGTCAAACCTGCTCTATTTGATCCTTCACAATTTTCAGATCCTTTATAGGTTGATAGTCCTACTCAAATAATTTGCCAGTTTATTTAATTTTCTGAAGGTATCTAACTTAAATAGAGTACTATAAACTGCTCTACCAAGAAAACAAATGTGTCCCTACACATGAATCTCAGCTGCACTAAAGCCAAGTCATTAGTGGACCATATTCTTCCCCAAATTATTAAACCCATTCTAAAGAGTTTGTATTCATATGCAACAGTAAATTTAGTGACACCCATTTGTGGATTTGTGAATCACTTTGAAGGACAGAGCAAGTGTCACAGAGCTGCTGGGGAGACTCATCTCACCCTGTAACATTGCTCTTATACCTGCATCCTCTGAAAAGAGGCTGGATGCATTAAGACCCCTGTCAAATCTTCAGAATGGCTTTTAAAAAATAATGACAAAATGGGCTTGAATGTCAATGTAGGCCTGTTTTTCTGTAAATCTTACTTAAATTCTCTGTCTTGCTTATAACTGGCTTTCAATATGCAAATAGCCCAGCTAATTCAAAAGCACAGTCTCTGAAGATTTGTCTACAGTGGATGCTGCACTGACAGTAGAGGGAAATGTGAACACATCCCCCATAATATTCCCTGCCTGCTCCAGCTGCCTGGGCTGCTCTTGGGCAGCCGCAGAAGAGTTAAATCATGTAACCACCTGGGAAATGGGAAACGAAAGTAGCTGCTCGCAGAAGTGCTCAGAGTGCTGTGGCACAGCGTTTTGTCCTCCAGGCCACGGAGACTTTCGACTTTCGTTTAACAAGCGCATCCAGTGGTGCCAGGCTCAAGGAACAGGTATGACCTGTGCAGAGGCAGAGAGAGGACAGCAAGGTGGCAAAGCTGTCAGCCTGGGGAGGGACCTGCCTCAGGGTGGCCTTGGCCAGAAAAGGCTGAGTGCATGTGTGAACCAGATGGGTGAAATCCAACCGGTCTGAGCAGGTTGTCCCATCAATTGAACCACGAGGGACCAGTCATGCGTTTTTCTGCTGCTTGTTTTAACATCCCTCAGGGATATGGTCCATCTCATGTTTGTTGTTTCAACACTCAGTTCTGATCAAACTCCTTTGGCTTGACAAACTCGTGCTCAGCATTAAGCAAGAGTAGCACAGAGCAGGAGTGGTGGCCTGGCTGTTCCATGGTACTCTGTGGTGCTCCATGGTGCTCCAGCAGCAAGAGACCATGCGGAAGTGCCACCCAATCTTTGCATGACTTGATGCAGGCACTTGTTTTTTTTCTAAATCTTGTGACAGGCAACCGATTTACAGGGCCAGTGAGACAACACAGCTAGCATGACGCTAAAGTAACCTCACGATAAATCTGCAATTTAATGAGTAAGTGCAAAAAAAGGCCATGCTGTAGACTTCAATGGACAGTTACATTTCTACCACCAGCCACCTGGAAAATACGAATTTGCCCATGTGTTTTCTTTGGCAGCCTACACCTCATTAGCGGCTCAGACCATTTCTGCTCACCTGGAAAAGCCTTATTTGAGGCAGAGAAGAGGCAGCATTTTTTGGTCATTGCTGTCTTTTGCCATGTCCTAAGTCAGCCCTCCCACCACGAGCTGTGGGAGGCAGACAGGTCCTGGCAGTCTGATGAAACGCTGCAAATTCTCTCCCTCCAATGTGCTGCATGTGAGAATAGGGCCTCTTGGTGTCTTGCTCCATGTTGTCATCAATTCACAGCTAGGTGATAATGGGAAATTAAAATAAGGGGAAGTTGCAGGTCTGCATCTGCTCAGAAGAGATTGTTTTTAATTGGGTGCCTCCCCCCACCCCACTTTCTGTCCTTTCTGTCCTGTTCACCACTTGCGCAAAAATGCAAGACCTGGTAGAGAAATGGAGTGTGAAGGAGCAGGGAAAGGAATGAGCAGAGTCTGTGTAGACTGAGGCAAGGAGAAATTTGGACAAAATTAACTAAGTGGGACAGGTGAAAACTGTTGTCAAAAAAGCTGAACTTTTAAGCTAAGATAGTTTTATGCCTTGCCTTGCCTTGCCTTATGGATAGGGGGCTCATAGGTTAAGGTGGGCTGGTAAATCTTCAATTTCTGGGTTCATCCAGGAAATCCTTTGGTAAATGTTAGCAGGCAAGACCTAACAGGGACCACATAAAAAAAAAAGGACCAGTAAGAGTGTAAGAATACAAGCCAAGTCACAAACAGAGTAAAGGACTTTGTTTTGTTATTCAAAACAGCTCAAATTTATTTGCATACACAGTTGTAATTCATTAACTATGGCCATTAGATTTATTTAAATGCCACCCAGCAAAACCAAAATATGAAGACCTAATAAAAGGCAAACCACCTCTGCCTCTCAACCTCCAAAATGAACACCAAAACAATTAACAGGCATTCAGCAGGAGAACTGGGATCCGCTCCCATTCAAAACAAGTACCACCAGGATGTTAGAAAGCAACACACCTCCCATCCATATGTATATTTTAATTCTTCTCTAACAAGAAATAATGTTTGATGATATAAGGAAGAGCATGAATTCTGTGTGTTTCCTTTCAGCAGGAAGCTCTAAAACTGAAAAATATTAAACATTGGTAGCAGGAGAAAAAGTGCTATCCTTTAAGTACTTCAGGGGCTTTGCTGGTGTCACGGTTCTGGCCACATTGCTTGATGGAAACACGGCTTATACCAGCTGCAGGAGTCTGCCAGCATGGTTGAAGTACCTCCCAAACAATGTGAGTTATACTGGCAAAAGGACTCCTTTCTGGTCTGAGTCTACCTAAGTCTACATAGTGGGGAAGGGAATCATGCCAAAATAGTTATCTTTGTAGGCTAGGGATGTGATTTTTTCCCCATGAGATAGTTGTGCTGGCCAGACTTTGTCATGTAGACCCTAGGAATTTTTATTTGCAAAATAAGACTGTAATTTATTTTAACCAGATGTTCAGCACTGATCTGTGTCTGTGCATTCACAGCACACTCCAAGTAATTTTTACTGTGAAAGACACATACCTTGGACACTGGTAAGATTTAAAAAACATAATGCTGAAACTTTAAGACTGTGGTGGGTTTTCCTTTCCTTTTGTTGGTAATGGGTAGCTCCCAATGAAATGAGCTGGTGTTCTGGGTGTTGAGTTTTGCTCCTATCAATCAGATTCCCCACAGGCCCCATATGGCGAAAGTCTCAGCTCTCCCAGGTATCAGAAATTCACATCAATTGCTGGAGCAAGTCATGCAATTCCTTACAACCTAATGGTTTCTGGGAGAATAGAGTGAGAGCTGAAATGACCTAGGATCTCTCTTTTCTCAGTAAAAAGTAGGAGGTATGAGTGCAAGTCCTCTGAATAAACAGATCCCTCTTTGTTTTCTTTCATGCCTGGTGTTCTTGAAGGGAGGCAGGGGCTGGTTCTGCTACAGGACAGTGATCATCAGAGTGGTCACGTAGCTGTCACTGGAGCCTGATGTACCAACCACTATCAACAAGTTACACATACAGATCCTTGGGAACAGCTGAAATACAGCTTAGCCTGCATTCCTATGGCCAGTCATTCAAAACAGAAACTAAAGGATTTAGCTAACTGCTGCTTATTTTTTTTTCATAAGCCTGCATGTCCTTGCAGATCATTCACAAAGGGCTGCACATTTATATTTCCTGTTGACATCCTTTGAAAGGGAGAATGCCAATGGAAATTGGATCTTTTAATCAACAATTTTGTGCACAGCAAGTCGGATGAAAATTCACGAAGGATAAAACTCTATCACTGTGACCTTGAACTAAGATCACAAGGAAGGAGAAGGCTGTTAACTTAGGCAGGAAAGACTGGTAATTAATTCATGTGTTGGTGTTTCCAAGTCACAAGAAATTTCACGCAAAATTACAGATACTCAAAGGGAAGAATATAAAACAAAATCAGGACGGTCAGCCAAGGAAACAAAAAGGCATCACCTATGAAATCGGCCTTGAAAGTTTCCCCGATTTCTAAGACCCCACAGATCAGAAATTTCAGATTAAAATTGATATGAATTCCTTCATAAATGTCATGATTTATTTTTTGAATTCTTCTAAGAGCAGGTGGGGGCACACAGCAGAATGCAGTTCTACAGAGGGGAAGGGAGAGCTCACTTGCACTCATCAAGCCACCTCAGGGTCAGGGATAGGGGAGCAAACACTGTGGGTATATTAGAATAGTACTCCAGGCAGACTGAATATTCCTGCTGTGAAACTAGCACAACCACTGCTCAGAGGCAGCTCCAGAATCCCTGTGCAGCGCTGCGCTCTACCGTGTAGATGTGCCCTGAGGCACTACCGGAGAAAAAACGATGGATCCTGCTCCTGCTTACGGCATTGCCTTCCCCATAGAGCAATGTGAGCTGTGACTCCTGTGCCAGCAGCTGCTGCTGAAAGCCTAGTCTCTCCTGCCCAGTCATTTCAATCTAGCCTCAAGAATTTCATTAACACATTAGTCTGCAATTAAAGAGCTGCCCTTGCTTAAGAGCCAGAGGAAGTGATTACAGGGACTGAGGAATTCATATGTGGTGGAAGGAGAGGCACTAGATCTGGAAGTAGGTACAGCAAGCACCTAGAGGATGACCACATGTAACTCCTGTGTGCAACCACCTCCCACTTCTGCCCTTCTTTGGGTGATGTCCCATGCACATCTCAAAGCACTTTTCCTTGGACTATTGCCATTGCTGCCAAAAGGCTTCTTCTCTCCCTAGATCTCCCACCACCAATATCTGCTGCTGCTACCCCAAAGTGGGAAGGCCCGAAGATGGTTTCCATCAACTTTGCATCAATAGGGGCTTCCTGCCACAGTGGTAACTCTCAGCCAGCACTTTATGGCTGGAATCCAATGTATAAGTGCCATAAACCCACCCAGGAGCCACCTTCAGAACCTCCTATAATTAACTGTTGCTGCTATAAGTTTAGACAAACCCAGGAAATCACATGCAAAATGTCTGATTTGCTATCTAATCATCTTCTATCTAGGTTCTTATACCACACACATTGCTGTGGTATCTGAGCATCTTGGTGCCTGGATGCAAGTCAGATAAACCCTTTTCAAGCTAGCTAAGCTGCAGTCCTGACACTTCTACACTCTTTTGCAGCCAACACTTTCGATATGAGCAAACTGCAAAGAAGCTTCTTCAAAGATTTGCTGAACGTACCAGCTTCTCCTGTCTTCCTTTCCCAGATAATGTAAGGTTGGGAAATTTGCCAAGCATCATGCTAAACTGAAGGAGACATTCAAATTGCAGTGAGTGCATGAGCCAAGGGAGCCCAGCCTGCCAGAAGGTTATTATAGTGTTCTCAAGAAGTCCTCAGCATTAAGACTTCATTTTGTTGTGTGCCTGTCTGGTTAGGAGATGCTCCACTGGAGACCAGAAAGTCATTGCTTCCTCAATATTAAATATAAGTGTCTCAGCCAGCTAAAAACCATTTGTTACCTTCAAACTTTTGAGTCAGTTTTGTTTCTTTTTCTTTTAAGATTGGAGGTGTTTGATCCTGCGGTTACTGTCACTTGAAACAGAATTCTACTTTCAAGAAGATTTTCAATATACCCTTTTCTGATGACCATACAATCAAAGCAAGAACACAGATGGGGACCTGCAGTCAAAAAGGTGATGAAAAAAAAGGTGTATTATTTCTGGATGAGAAATAATAGATATGGGTTTGATTGATTTGAGAACAAATAAGGGAAGAGAAAAGTTCAGAACTTATCTACACTTTTAACAGTAAAGAAGCAATCCTCCCCCCAGGAGGAACCATTTATACTGATATCAAAGTGTATTCTGACTCATTAACTGAAATATGTTGTGCTGGTGGGAGACAGTTTTACCAGCAAGAGTTTGTCTACAGAAGGGCTCGCACCAGTGTAACTTATATCCATAAGAAAGTCAGATGCATCAGCAACACAGGCACGCCATAGGGTGCAAACCAGGCATGAAACATTGGGAAGAATTTGCGGACTAATGCTTTGGGCTATTTTACACATCTATGTTGTAAAAGACAGGTGTCCATAGCATCATCTGTATGTCCATAGTAAGAGCAGTTAAAATACAATGGCCCTCAACCTCTATCTAGAGCAACACAAGCATCAAGAAACTAAAAGAAAACCAAAGCACCTTCCTTTTTTAGGCTATTTACTCCCACAGCTTTAGCCATAGAATTGGGGGGAGGGGGGGTGAGGGAAAGAAGCTGAACTGAGCTGGTAATCACAGCATTAAGTTGATTTGACTATTAGAAAATTTTAATTTCAATGTTCCCCATGGGGTTTCTGGTATTTATTTCCTTATTTACTTCTTGAGCCTATTTAATACTTTGACCTGAAGGAAGAAGAATTCATACAAGCAAGAAGATTAAAGGTTCAAATTAGTTAAAGATGAAACAAATCTATTGATTCATTAAAGGCCAGTGTTCTCAGTGTTGCTGGTGGTACTATCATGTATTAAACTGTTAATATGCTTGGAGAAAAAAGACATTTTCAAACACAAGTTATAGATGGCTTTTGATTGGAAAAAAAGACACTGCTGCTTTGCATCTTTTTTGCCCAATATTTTCTGTCCCATTCAAATGGCCCTTCTACACATGTAAGAACCATGAAAGGGTGAGTCTTTTCTCATGCCAACCTGACCTTGCATGTTGGTTTCAGTCTAATTTTGCCATCCGTGTTCACTCCAAAATTGTACCTCTGGATCTGCATTCCTTTCACACATTGGAGGCTTTTTATATGCTTTGTTCTTGTAGTCGCTTTCCTTCTGGTGCGCATTTCTTCTATCATTTCTTGTGTGATTCCTTCTTCCTCTGGCTGTTTAACCTTCCTCCATTACTTCCCTTTTCACTATTCACTTTCAGGCATTCAATGCTGCCTTGAGGAGTTTCTACAAAGCATTTGTCCATACACAAGTTATGCCTTTCTTTGATGGTATATTGCTTATTCCTGTCTATGGAGCAGAAGTTAGAGGAGACAAATACGTGATTGTCATCGTGCCAGCTAATCATGCTTGAGCCGTGGTCCCAGCAGGTTTTAACTGCAGCTGGCTGCCACAATGCTGAGTGTAGCCTAGGTGGATGCAATTGCCAAGTCACCACAGGCATTGTGCCAAAGGGACTCTTCAAGGTTGTGCTGTGACACAGCAGTAGCCTGCAGCAAGACTAGCCCTGATTGCTACTTGACAATAGCTCAAGACCCAGTTTGCGTCTCAAATAAACCCAAGTCGAGGTGGTGTTCTTCTAGAAGCAAGCAGGGGTTGGGTAGGAATGTCTAAAACAAGGTTTAGTCCAGCACCAGCTGTGTCCGGTTTGCTGTGAAGCCAACACAAAACCATGCCCAGAAAGCAGAGATACATGGGTATGGTACAGCTGGAGAACTGCACACAAAAACCTCCCAAGTGAAAGGCCTGGCACACCTGTATGATTTATCAAGGAGCTGATAGTGGCTGCGCCATATGAGTTCTCTGAAGGTTTTCACACTCCTGGATGGAGGAGCAGCTCATAAAGAAGTGTTTATTACTTCACCTCTGGCCAATTTTTAAGGGTAGATTTAGGAGGAGTAAGATGGAAGTTGCTCTTTGCTGAATTTTTACATGTTAAAATACATACTTATGTCACAGAGGTTAAAGAAAACAAAAAGAGCATCACCTCAAAGAGGCGAAAGCTTGATCCCTGAACTGCCATACTGAACTAGGTTTCTGGTACACCTGTTAGTACTCAGTGAGTTAGCTACAATCAGTTTGAGACTGATACCCGAGTTAAGAGTAGTTTCTTCCATCTCTCACTTTTCCAAGATAGTGTTGCATCAAGTGTTAAGAAAATTGCTCTTCTAATTTGTGTGCCTCCTGATCTATTTGGCCAGGCTTAGGCAAGTAGCCCAAGTCCCCAATACCACAAATCTGTTAACAATTCTTTGGAGTTCAACAATGCTCATTCTGTTTCCTTTTCTTAAGCTGGATATTAGCAACAAAGACCTGCTAATGTCTTTACTTTTCAGAAGCTGTAAAAATGCTTTGGAATTTCTATTGTAGCATTTATTTATTTGTCTTCAGAGATTCAGTTGCACAGCCCTTCCCACTTAGAGTTCAGCTAAATAATGTTCATGTTATCCTTCTATACAGGAGTATTTCCTCTGCTTCCGTGGCCCAGTCTTTCTTTCCTGAACAGTTTTTAGGTAGATAATTATGTTGCTCCACTACATTTCCCTACCACCCATTGCTATTAAAATCGTCCTCCATGGCAAAATACTCTGATGGTTCTTTTACTTTTAAGCTTGTTACATTTGTCTAAATAGTTACGCTATTCAACTCCTTTTTCTGATACCTTCCCAGTTTTCCTGAATTCCCTTTTCTACATTTACCAAAATTACGACTCTCCGATGGTTGTAATTGGCATCATGTTCTCTGAATTCACAATACGCTGCCATATATACAGATGTCTTTAATAGACATATCTGACTAATATGTTCCCCAGACACTCATAACTTCTGGCTTATTTGCAGGATCTACTTCTGTTCTGGTCCTCTCCATTTTCTAGGCTTTCCTTTACTCAGTTACTATACTCTCTGTCTAACAGACTAAAACACCTTCTTGCACAGTCTGTTCTGGCCACACTGAGAACTGGCACAGATCTCACCGCTTCATCAGACTTGCACATAAAACAGGAAACAGCTGAGTCCAAGCCATTTGCCCTGTCTTGGACCAGAGTTTTCTGTCTAGCCAAATGATGTTACTTCCCAGACAATTTGTCTTACTTACTGGTAAGAAAAGCTCATCCAGTGCCTCATGATATCCATTGATTTGGCTGAAATTAAGAAGCTTGCTGAGCTCATGTTCGTCACAACCGTGTTCCTGGGGACAACTGGGGTTGTTTGCCTCACCAGTCTCATCCTTACCAGTGGCAAAAGCCAGCTTTATTTGCAAAGAGTCACATTGTCTGCCAGAGAAGGATGATCTGACTCTCCACTCTGCAGCCATCAGGAGATTGGCTTCTTAAAGCCTTGGCCAGCTCGTGCCTGAGAGCCACCCTTCCCCTCCCAGATGACCTTTCAGCTTCTGAGCTTCCTCAATTTATCACAGTCACAGGCCATTTGTGAGACTTCAGAACATTTGAAAGTAAAGAAGCAGAAGCTGTGTCAGATTCAAGGGTCCTTAAGGTAAGATATTTTAACCAGTTCCATAGTCAAAATAGGAGTTACGGTCTTTTTATCTGCTTGCTTGTATTAATAAAATGTTTGGCTTTTGGCTGGGCGAACAACTGTCAGAACTGTACAGCCCATGCAAGTTCCTCCTCACTGTCACCATAATGTATCCCACTCACCTCAATCTTCAAAAAATGTGCTTTCAAGTTAGATTTCTAAACCCATGAGCAGAGACCTGGGTAGACTGAGCTTTGCAGTGGGGACCTCCAGCCTTGGTGGTCTGAAGTTAGGCAGGTGCCAAGTATTGGGCTGAGAAGTCTTGGGCCAAGAAATACACTATAAAGCTACAGTTTGGATGGGGACAGAGGAAATCAGTTAAAATCCTGATCCCATTTCTAAAATGTTAATATTAGGCATTAATAATCATTGCACTGATAATAATTAAAGCTGTTGGAATTTAAGAAGAGTCTTCTGAAAATGGTGTTTGAATTTTCTGCACATTTTTATTTGACAGGGATCAGAGTAGAGCAATACGCCTATAAGAACATAGAAAACTTTTCAATGGGGAGAGCACTGGAACAAGCCTTTTGGGAATGCAGCCATCTAACTGAACAAGGAGTCAACGAGTGACAGGGACAGAGAATGCATGGATGGAGATTAAGCACTCCTGGTCCTCATCGTGCAAGAAATAGAGGCATTTCACTAACATAAGGAAGGACAGGAAATTCAAAGCTGGTAAGACAGCATACTTTTGCATGCCATCCTCAATTAGACCATCTTATTACATAAAGTATTTAAACTAGATAATTGCTACAGAATGCTGAGATGAGAATTTAGCAAGCTTCAAAGAATAAGTAAATATTTCTACAGTAAACAAAAGCCAAAATGATAGTAGTAGTAGTAATAATAATAGTGGCAATAACAATAATAGTAATAATAGTTTTTATTATTATAATTATAATGAAAGGCTTTTGTTCGAAGGATTAAATAAATCTCTGATTTTTGGGATTAGTGTGAGATCTTCAAAAAGACTATGCAAGACAGGGGGAAGGGTGGGAGATGACATTATCCTAAATCCACCTCTTGGGGCATTTCTATGCCTTTATTTGAAGCAGGTGGTGCTCAGCACAGGCACAGACAGAGTCTGTGCTAGATTGATCATGATTCCAATGAAGATGGACAATTTTAAATAATTATGTATTAGCTGAGCTGAGGATTTTTGTGTCCTTCAGTATTTATAAAGACTTCCTTCTAATTTTTTTCATGTTCATCTAACAAAAAGACTTTGATTGACACAAAATTCATGGATTCCTAAAGTAAGAATTTAAAGTACAGAAATTTGAAAAAATTCTATACAAGCAACATAGTACCTTTAACTTAAGAAAAAATTCCAGTATGCCTTTTTATCTGCAAAACTAATGGGATTATTTAATACTAAAAAAAAGCTGTAATTTAAATGCAAGGCATAATGAAAGGTTGAGAAAAGAAGTTCAAATCAGATTTTTAGAATAGGCAAGTTCTTTAATCTTAAAAGGAACATTTTCATAAACTATTTAATGAAAACTAAAAAGTAAACAGAACAAAAATTAGGTTTTGTTTATGTGCTTTATCCAAATGGAAAGAACAATAATTCATCATATAATGACAGTAACATAAAGGGAAGAGGCAGTATTAAAAAAAATTAAAATTGCTCTGTTCCTTACTTAACTGAAAAAAAAGCAAAAAAACCTGGTAACAATATGGAATTTAACCATGTGCCAGCATATAAAATGCTACTGTTTATGTAGGGCTGCCTTCACTCCTTTGTCCAGCCACAGACACTGTGATGGGTCAGTCATGGGTTTTTAACTGAATTAATCACAGCAGGGGAGGACGCTCTTCCCGGCTGCTCTGAGGACCACCCCTGCATTCCCGCTCTCTTTGAGGCTGGAGTGAATGCTGGAAGAGGCCACAGAAGTATGGCTGATGGTGCTGGGTGGAAAAGGATTCACCCATTCTAGATGGGCAACTGGATCCTGTGGCTGGACCAGGGGCAGAGGGGTAGGCTGAGCACACGTGTCCTCATGGAAGGCCACCATAGGAGCAGGGACACAGACTGTCTCCCTTCACGTGGTGGTGCTACAGAAGACAGCAAAATCACATCAGTCTGCAGGACTTTATCAGTCTTTGCTTCTTCTCGACACTCCCTAGAGAACTCCTCAGTTTATTTTTATTTTTCAGCCTTCCTTGAATCTCTTTCATTTCCTCCCGTGCTTAATTATGCAGCACTACATTATATAATTTAGACAGAAATACGCAAGCCTTTTTAATGACATCAAGTCTTTTAAAACTGCTTCACAGAAGAGAAAACAGCTTGTACACCTGTAGTGTGCCACGGGGTAACGCAGTAGTGTCTTTCTCACCATCAGCTGTGCTTCCCAAACTCCCCTCCCCCCTCCCCTAAGTACTTTCACTCACTCCTTTTCAGACCACTAAGCAACCACTGCCAATCACCCTTCACGCCCCATCCCACCACTTTCGCTCTCAGTCATTTGCCCACTGCCTGTGAATGTGTCAGGACCTACTTCACCAAAACATTACAGACACCCACTCCTTCTTAATCACCTCCTGAACCCTTTCATGCGGGCAGGGATATTCATCAGTTGCTCAGCTACAGCTCTCTCAGCTACTGTGGCCAATGCAGAAAATTCAGAGAGAGAAAAAACCAAGTGATATTGGCACTAGGTGGGAAACTCCTCAGTGAGAAGCTTAAGCAGGTATGACTGTCTCGGGACAGTTGGGGAGTGCAGGAAACTCATCTGCTTGAAGCACTTCTGCAATGCAACAACTACACCCAGAGGCAGGTCCCATTGGGTTCAGTAATTACAATGTTTGAGAAAGAAACTCTTCCAGGTGATTCAGAGAAGCAGCCACCTAATGTGGCTATCCCCACACTGCCCTCCAATGAAACCTCTCTTCCCGTCCATTGACCATACAGGGAAAGTCCTTGCCTACCTACCTGAACCAGAATCCCTTGTTTAATCTTTGTATCAGTGCATCATCTGTGGGTGGTGGTAGCAAAGTGCTTGTCTGGGGCCCATGGAGAAGTGTTCCTGGAAGGTGAGTGCTAGAGCAGCTGTGGAGGATCACCCAGAGTGGGAAATGACAAGTGCCTCTGCATGTGCGCAGAGCTGTGAAGTCCCCACAAAGGGGGTGTCCATGCCTGCTGAGATCAAGCACAGACACTCTTCTCTGTTTCTTTTGTAAAAAGGGTCGTGGAATTTCCTTTTGGGAATTGTGTATTGTTGCAAGTCAGTTTTTAGCTGTGTTTATCTTATGTAGTTTTATATTCCTGCATTAGTTTGGTATAGTAAAAGAAACTTCCATTTGCATATCTCCTCAGTTTTTGAGTGGAAAATGACAAGAAGAAGAAATTTCTCAACAACTCTTCAACCTCAACACTGCTTATCTTTTCTTTCAGCCTGCTATTGAATGAAGTACCATTTCAAGCTAAGGGAGGCACTATTTGACAGAACAAAAGATACCTCTCCACGCCTGTCAAGTTCAAGAATATCTGGAAGGTACTATATTCAGATTTACTACTTTACAGAAATATTATGCAGAATCCAAAGATACTTTTCTCTGTAAATAAATCTAATGCCTAAACACTGGAGATGTACATATACGTATATGTATATACATATGCATATATACACAATACAGATACCTGTGTATGTATGATGCTGAACAGTTCAAAGAACTAAGTGAAAAACCAAGAGCCATGCAAGGAAATTAAATCTAGTATTCTGTTACTGTTTTCCCAGCTAACAACCATCCGCTAAAATAGTCTGGTTCATTAGTGGAGTCCACCACTGAGTGGTTGCTGATGCAAAACATCCATCTTACATGTTGTAAATGCTCAGTATCAGAGCCTGCACTTCCTGTAAGCACCTGCTTCATCCACAGCCCCGAGGTCAACAGAAAGAGTTACTATGTTTTCATTTGACTTTGATCAATATTCAACATTCTAAAGTGAACCTTCCCACCATTCAAAGAAAGAACCTCCCAGCTGTGAAAAGGACCCCAGAGCTCAGCTGCTTCTGTTACCAGGGGTGTGGGGGTAGTACCTGCACAGAGACTGGGCAGACCCTGGAAGAGAACAGCCTGGACCGTGCACTGAGGGTTTCAATTACGAGGTTCATTTAACCCAGAAAGCCTCCTGCTGCAGAAGGCCACAGATGTTTCGTTAGTCTCCCTTGGTTCTTCCTATCTTGACAGACATCACAGAGACACCGTGCATAATAAGGGTTTATTCGAGTTTTCCGCTCGGGACTGTGCCCTGACCCCAGACCACTGAAGAGCCGATCTCATCCCAGCTAGCAGATGCCTGTGTGAGATCTTAGAGTTCTTGTCCTTCACAAACCCTTCTTAGTCCTGTCTATTGCCAATTAAATCTCCCTATTGTGATGCAAAGAATGATAGCAGCATTTTCTATGTCCACACACTGCCTAAACTGATAAAACGCTCAGTATATGTTAAGAATATAAGTGTGCTCAGTCCATTCACAACACAAAATAAGTGCACAATTCAATTAACTAATGCAATTCATATTTCATTAGGACAGAAGCTGTTTGTGACCTTAAACGGACAACAATTTCATGACGGCACTGCAGAATTTTAATTAGATAGGAAAATAACAAAGACAAATGAAACAGAGGGAAAATGCGCTGCCTGGCAGAATTGTTCCGAAGAACTTAAAAACAAAAGATGCAGTTGTTCTGCTAAGTTCTTCTCCTCCTTCCCCCTTACTAATGATGCAGAGAACAAAACATTATCGCCTTTCTTTGCCTGTCTCAGCATTGGTGGTATGAACCTGGTATGGTACCAAAAGGCACAGGGAAGACAAGTCCAAGGGCCTGGTTTAGCTTTTGTTCATGGGTGCCTAAGTGAAGAGCAGCTCCTCTCAGAAGAATAATTTTTGTATCAGTTTTTCAAAAAAGGCATAAATACTGGGCCCTAAAATCATTTGTGAAGGAAAGTGGCAAACCAACCAACAACAGACATGATTAATAAAATCGTTAGTAATATTAGGACAAAATAACACACAAGATCACAATATATAAAGGACTTTGATTAAAGCAGAGAAGAATTTCAATATTAAGCTGTGATTGCTGTAATATTTCTTTTTGAGCTACTCTTAAGAAAATGAGAAGAGATTAACAAGGTTAGTTATTACAATCCTGTAGTAATTTTATCCTTAATCCAAAGTATTACCATATTTGCTGACCCCTATGTGAGAAAAATGGCTCCCTACAGTCTGTAATTCAGTTTCATTATTTCACTATGTACTGCCAAAACTGTATCTCATCTTACAGAAACATAAAAGGATGAGATCCTTCAGTTTTTAGATACTACATTTAAAGAGATGACAGAAGTATGAAACTATCAGATCAGAGTTCACGGTCTGCAGAACAGGCTCCCCCTGCCCCCTCCTTCCCAGACGATGATTTATGTTTTAAAGATAAAAACAGTAAATAAATTTTGTACAAAGCTGGCCAGATTTTGTGTTAAAGGCAAGATGCTGACTAGGAAGCAGTTGGATGTGTAGGAAGATGTGTCTGTTTAATCAGGATATTTGTTGATCTGGGTCAGTAACAGGAGGGCTGTTTGTCCCTGGCCAGTGGGTGGCAATGGCAGCAAATGGCTTATAGTAGACAAGGACTGATTTTGATAAACATGTCCAGATGGGTATGATTTAAATCAGTAAATATATTGTTTCGTATAAAGAGATATTTTCAAATTAATTTTAAACCGTTGTTTGCATCTAGGAGTCACTAGATCCTACATATAAACTCTTCAAATAATATTTGAACCAGGGGAACAATCAGTAAAGAAGAAGGAAAACAGCTTTGCCTTCTCTGATTGTAACACCTCCAATGCTTTATATCTTTACAATATATTAGATCAAAGTCCTGCTGTCTGTATATTAACATTATTTAGTAGTTCTTTCCCCAAACTTACTGTGATCTGAAGCTAATTTTACTGAAAGAGATGAAGTTAATTTATTGTCATAAATAAGTTTTTAATGCAATGAAGGTATCATAACAGCTGTTAAAATAGATCATAAAAAGGGAGTTTCCAGAACTCACTGATATTAGCTGCTCACCCATACATTCCCTTCCTCTCAAGTTTCAAGATGAGATTATTATAAAAAAACAGGCTGATTTGTCAAAAAAAAAAAAAAAAAAAAAAAGAAGAAGAAAAAAAAAAAAAAAAAAAAAAAAAAAAAGATAAAATAAATACACCAACCATAACTTCCCAAATGTCTCACCCAAACCCAAGGGATTTGGGTTTCTGATGCAGGATATCTGCATATTATCCATTGCCTTACAGGGTTATTTTTTTCCAAATGATTGGCTCTCATCAGACTTTAGTTTAGCATTTCAGAAGGAAGAAGCAAAAAAGCATGTACAAGGCAAGGAAGTCTAACCTAGTAGACTGCCCTTCACAGTCATATTCCATGCACAAGGCTCTTGGAGGAGTCATCCTGCCAAGAATGGGAGGAAGGTTGCTCCCACATCCTGTCAGGACTTAACAACTATATAGGAAGCTCAGGTAAGTATATCATAGCATCAGTAGACAGCATCCAGATCATCTCACAGAAACCGGCTCAAACCATATATCCATGAACAACTACATTCTTAGAGTGTTTGGTAATTGCTAATGTTGCTAATACATGTATCTACATGCAAACCCAGAGGCAAATTTTTTGATATTAAATTCTCACCTCAAGTGCTTCTCTGAGTATATAAAACAGCTCTCCCCCTAAAAAAGTTCAGCCAGCCTTTATCCCATAAAATAATGGACATGAAGCAGAGACCTTAGAAATACTTCTGGCTAATGAATTTTGAGGTTCTAGTATATACATGCTGCCCAGAGATACAAGTACCTTCTTTTCCCTGAACCTACTGGAGCCAAATCCCTGCTTGGGAATTAGTAATCTATTCCTACAACAATCCTACTTAAATCCTTAGGAGGAGGAGTGTCCTCTTATGCCTGTACAATTTCTGATGGTGTTGTCAGTTGATAGCAAGAAATTGCAATTCCTGAAATACAACCAGAAACTTTTCTCCACCTGATGTCACCAAATTACATCATCATTTCCTAATTTCCCCTGTCCAGTTCTCACACTGTGTCCTGCTCCCTTTTTTCTGACTATTTGAGTGCACAAAATCCCTGCCTGCATAGACTGAGGTATCTAAGAAGGTCAGCCCTCAGGTTTTATGGGGCATGTCCATTAACTTCATGGCTGAAATGACTGCTATGTAGCACTCAAGAATCTCTTTATTCATGCATATTTAAATTTATGACTTGTAAAAAAATCCTCAATGCCTCAAGAAAGTATTTATGGGACAGAAATTTTAGGAAATCATGTTAACTAAGGTGTCAGAACATGGGTAGTGTAAATATACATCTTCTAAAGTTGTTATCATACAACAATGGAAAGTGAGCACCAGAGAATTCTGGTTCTCTTTCAATGCCCTGGTCTTCAGCAAAAGGTTTTTCACTTGTTTCCACCTCCTACACATATTTAGGCTTTTGGGATTGTCACCCCTCTCCATGTACAGGAGAAGGGAAAAACTGCAGAGCGAACTATAAAGAGCAGAGGGGAAAAGGTGTGTGTCTTTATAACAGAAAAGTACTGAGGTACCCTTTGATATAATCCTCCACTGCAGACAAATCAACTTACCCACAGAAACAGCAGCCAAGAGCAGGGAGCACACCCTTCTACTAAATTTGCTATCATTTGTGGGATGATCACAGCACAAAATAGCACAGACAAGTCCTGTAGCTGCAGTAAAAGTAGGTAACCAAGCTTAAAACAAAACAAACCTCATAAGAGAAACAGTGTAATACAAAGAATTTTCATTTAATCCCCCCAAGTCTTACATATTTAAGGCATTTTGGTCACTTTGAAAATTCTTACTGCAATATGCTAAAAGCACATTTGGATTATGAATAAAAGGATATATAAAAAGATAAATAAACTCTTGAAGAACTATGCTGATACACCACTGAAACTAAAACACCAAACTGGACTGAAAAGATAGCTTTGGTTTTATAAGCACCTCCCGGTAAGCTGAAAGCACAGGTGGGCATTGCCCTGTTGTAATGATGCCTAGAGAGGAAGGAGTAGCACCCTTTGGCACTGCACGGCCTGTCCCTCCACAGAACCCAGCTGAAGAGGGGAGGTGGCTGCTGAACCAGCACATACACACACTAACAAATCCTCTAGAAGCATCGACAGTCAGTCTCCAAAGGGCTTGCAGGAAGCCAGACTTGCCCTTCCATGGCCTCTCTCTTTCATACTCCAGTACACTTCAACTGAAGCAAAAGCCCACGTTAGCTGCAGGTCGGCAAGCTGCAGAACCACTCGAGCAACAGGTAGAGGGATAAATAATGGAAGTCAACATGTTTGAGAGCAACGGGAAAGTGAAAAAGATTCACACAAAGCAAAGACAAACAGCAACACAGTAAAAAAGTAGCTGAGATGAATTCAAGTTTCACTCATCCGCAAGAGGTGACAGCACACAAATGACTGACAAGTGAGCACACTCGGGAGTTTAACTGGTCCTCTAAGGATATGGTGACATGCAAATTCCAATCTGCCTCTGGGAAAGCACTTTTCTTAATTCCTCCTAAATTGTGTGAAATGAGCATGGGTACACAATGTGGAGGCATTTTATAGATTTGCCCTCATGAAAAGACGAGATCTTTTTGCATTTAGAACTGCGAGCCAAGGGCTGTCTTGACTACTTCAAGATGAGCTGCAATGCACATTTCCAACTGACCTTCAAAACTGTGCCACTAGGAACTCTCCTCAACAGGAATATCTTACTACTGTTCTTTCCAATTTCACAGCCACAGCTAAGACACAACTCCAACAAAACTCAGTCCTTAAAGTCACCTTGTGAGACCCCAGTGTTTACCCACGAAAATCCGGCATGTGGATGCACAAAAGTCCTAGAAAGAATGAATGGTAGGTAGACAGGCCCAAGTCTGAAGAGAAACAGAAATAGAAAAGAACACAATGCATTGTCTTATTTTCTCAAATTCTGAAACTTTGCATCACTTCAGAGATAGTCTGTGGGATACATTGAAGCCCCACTGACACAGTAGATTTCAAGTAGAAATCTCTCACTAATTTACTAAACAAGCTGACTACCACTGGCATGAAGGAAAACATGCACATGTGGCAATAGTGTATGAGCACATCTCTGGAAGGTCAAAATAATACTTCAGTCTGTATTAAAGCTCTTATTGCACTTTTTGTCAGGAACTACAAGGGTGTTTGCCTAACAGATTTTCTAGAAGAAAATCCAGCATAGGCATAAAAAAATGTGTTTAATTCACATTAAAATATAATGCTAGAGACAGAAACACTTACCTACTTTACCTCTTCTCCAGCAATGGGGTAAAAAGAGACTTCAAGGTCATCACTTATTATCATTATAGCTTCACAAAAACAGTACTAGCAAGAGCTGTAGATAAGAATTTTTTTTTACCACTGTATAATCTAATTCCTGTAGTTTTCATAGGCGTACCGTGTGATTTGGTTATTTTTGCAGCCTTTTTGCATTTGCAGATGTTCTAGCAAATGGTATTTATTAGAGGAATATTCCAGTCTTGAAAAGATGCACATATCAAATTGCATATTTCACAAATAATGCAAATTTCAATGAAATGGAGAAAAGGTGAAAAAGAGGTCAGATTCACCAAGAAATATTTGCTAAAGGAGTTCCTGAAGAGCATGATTTAACCAAAAGATCTCAATTTGTGTAGGCCAAGAAAGAAGAGTAAATATGCAAATGTATTATTTGTTCTGAACCACTTTTAAACTTCAATATTAGTTTTAAGATCTTGGTATCTAGCTTGAAAGTAATGAAGTAGAATACCCGTATATAGTCCTCTCACGTGTATATTTTTTTTTCTTTTTTTTTTTTTTTATATGGTCAGAACATAGATGACTCTAAAGTGGCTGCAACACAAAGGCATCCCACTGTCACAAACAAGAATGACAATACTGTCTATTCACATGCCATTTCCAATTCATGGATATCGAAAACTTTTGACAACAAATCTTGCAAAGACCCTATGAAGTATTACAAACATTAGCTTTTACTTTCACCCCTACAGCAGGCTGACCTATATCAGAAGTAGGTTTGCAGTGTAGGAACTCTGACCATTTTCACTACTATCTCATGCCATCTCTCAGCCTTCATCACAGTAGCCACAGTACCCACATAGTTCTTACTTCTAAATATTCTCCCAAATTCTTCTCACAGCAGCACAAGAAAAGTCAATCTAACACTGAAGGAAATGTAACAAAACCATCTATGCTGGAGATAGCTGCAAGCAATTTCCAATTATTCCCTGATAGCTTGGCATCTCTTCATAGTGTCATTTAATGCTATCAGATAATAACTAGTTATTTTTCAGAAAAATGGGTGGAATCTAATCCTCTTCTCCTACCCAGGTTTGCAAGATTTTTCTTATGAGTTATCTTCTGAGAATTATCTCTTGAGATTTTCTTCCCCAATGGAACAGGCTAAAAGATATTAGGTAAGTTCAGAGTTCACCAGGGCACTTGATACTTTCTTCACAAAATGTTCTCATGCCAAATAGGTGGGATATTATGCTGAATAGTATTGCTTATGCTGCAAACATCAGCCTGAAAGGGACACATTTCCTTGGAGTGGGCAATCTGGAACCAGCTAGAAATGCGGTAAAACAGAACAACTGATGGGCATCAACCCAAGCTACACACCCATCAAGGAAAGAAATTACCATGTTAGTCAAAACTAATTTTTAGCTCCAAAATTTGTACATGGGAAAAGAAAACAGTATGTCAGAAGTCCTTAAGTTCTTTCTCTGCTCTGTCACCAGATAGGATTTTATGCAACAACCAAAACACTGGCAAGCTGCAGCTTCTGATACAAAAAACGTTCACATCTCTCTCCCTAAACACATCATAAAAAGCTTCCTAGCAGAGGCACTTTAGCAGACTGTTTATGGTCTGTAAAAAATGAAAGAAATGATCTCTCCTCCATTCTAAGGGCACTAGGCCAGGGCAGCACAAAAACGGAAAATGACACGGCTGTTGATTTAGAACAGATTTGTTTTAGGAATTATTCTAGGGTATTCCTTACCAGATGTCCTAGTCCAATTCCTTTTGCAACATCCTCCATTAAAAAAGATAAGATGAATATAAAACAATTGGAGAAACATCTGAGGATTCATCATATTCTGTAAACATCTCATTTGCAGCATGATGTTTGAATTTATCTTCTTTCCATCCACCCTGATGTGAGCTGCTTTTGTAGTTCTCCACAGACTTAACGCTAACATCTCGGGGAAAACAAACCACTTTAGAAGTTATTTCAGAATGTACAGATATAATGCAGGAACATTATTCTCAACCTTTATATTAGTTTCAGAGGCAAAACAGAAAGTACATTAAGGCTGGTCTGCATAAAATTTCTCATGAAGCCAGATTTTGGTGTGAGCTAGAAAAAAAGACTTTCTTTGAACTCTGTATTGCTTGCATTTGCATTTTGAAACTGAAATTTCCCCTTGAAACTCCCAATATGTTTCTGTTACCTTCAGGGAACAATAAGGGAGCCCTCCTGTGGATAATGCATCAAATTTAAATTCCCATGACCGACAAGGAGACTATGTAACCTAGGGGATAAAATGGCTCTATTTTAGAGCAAAGAGAGTGAGGTGGTAATCCACTGGAGGCTGTAGTTTAATTTAAATGGCTATTAACTTTGTTCCATTGGGACAGTTATAGCTTAATTCATACTACTTTTCTGAAGCAAAAGAAATCATATCAAATAAAACATCCAGGCTACAAAAGATATTTTAACAAGACAAAAAAAAAGTGATGGCTTTTTATATGTATTATGAATGTTAAAATATAATTATTTATGCCTCCAGCTCTTGGAAGGAGCCTCATTCATGAGGTTTAACTTTAGGGACAATATTCACATGCGGGCATAAAAATTGTTTACATTAGTGAAGTTAGGTATTTGCTCAGTCTGGACTCTGTGTTCCTTAGTACACCACTGCTTCCTTTACATGAGGCATGGCAAAAGATATAATATCCTCCTCCTCCTTTCTGAAACAGAAAAATACTCAGAAAAAGAGAACACCAAAACCAAGTTAACTCTATTGCCTACCTTCAGTTCTTGTGTTCAACTCATCCATTTAGTTGGCTTTAAACAGCAGCTCTGTTCTCATAAGGAGCAAAATGGCCATGTTCACCATCACAGCACACTGTTGTTTGTTGTCTGCCATTGGCTTCAAAGACTTTTTTTAGAAAAACAAATGAAAATCAAGCAATTTTCCCTGCTGGGATTTCAGAAATGAAAAAAAAAACCAAAAAACTATGGCAAACACTTCAAGAAAAATGCAAATGTCTTTAAAAGTTTTGCATGATCTTACATTATGGACTAGAGGTGTTGATTTCCATCACATCTAAGAGGGCTTACAATTGCTCAGCACACTTACAGGATGGAGATTCTGCTCTAAAGATCATAATTGTTGATTTTCTGCAGTCCTCAGATTTATGCTTACTATCCTATGAGCTCAATTCCCTTAGCTGATTTCACTTTTGAAGCGGTTGCATTCAAAATGCCAATCACAGTAATATCTTACAGCTATAGGGACTCCTACTATAGAGGTCACTACTGCAGGAATTGTACAGGCAGGTCAATTCACCAGCAGGGAAGACAAAAAACAGCACTGGAAGTTAACAGTGCACGACAATTTTTTTACAATTACGCTGGCAAGGAACTGAAGAATATTCAATGCAATTGACACTGCAGGGAAAATTTAATAATCATTTGTAGTCCAATTTGTTCACAACACTGAAACTAATGCTCTATCTAAATTTACTACACAGCTCTTGTGGACTGCAAGTTATCAAGGCTCAACTTCTGCCTTCTGTTGAAGGAATTTTATCACAGATTTTTACAAAAGTAGAGATAAAATTCAACAGTCTTTTCAATCATGAGTCTTCTCTATAAACAAAGAACATTCAACCTAATAATACTTTCTTGTTTTGATCTGCTCTCTGAAAAACTGCACCTAGTGGAGTATTCCTCTACCCCAGATGATAAGCCAATAAGGAATAAGACAAGAATATAGACCTCAATTCTTACTTAGTCTGCCATCATATAAGGCCTGATTTCCAAATCACAGACATGAGCAGGAAGATTTCCATTTCATTCAACTAAATCAAAATCAAATCTATAGTACAAGACAGAGACAAAATATCTGCAAACTCAAACACAAGCAGCAATCTTAAAATTTGATATGTACAGATTAAGGAAGTAATGTTATAGACACAATACCTACATACCAGTGTAATCATAGCAGTTCTGAAAAAATGGTCCATCAAAAGAACAGCATCATGCATATGGCCAAGAAACAGGGCAATGCATTTAGTATTTCAGATTAGTAGTAACCCCTATGCAGAAGAAGAAACATCTGTGAAAAGATGTTTGAAATCCTAATGCACATTGGTGTGCTCAATATTGCCTGTACCAAAATCTGCAAGGAAGTTTAAATTAAACTACACAGAAGGGTGCTTGGAGAGAGAAAGAAAAACAAACAAACACCCCCCCTACCTCCCACCCCCATCAAAAACCCCAAAACACACAACTACTTGAAGACATGTAAAAACAGGAAAAAATATAAACAAAACCAAATGCCAAGTGAAGAAAGGAAATACCTTCACTTTGGGACAGAAGCTCTATTAAAATATTAGGAAAGCAAATCAGTGAGAAGTAAGATAACTACACTGACTATTTAGATCCTGAAAATAAATGTGAGTATTTTCCAATGACTGGTCTCTCCAGATTTTCACACAATTATCCTATTTTGTCATGAACCAAAAGTTACAAAAATCTCCACTGCTCCTAGCAGTTTTTAGGGAAGAAGCCACCACAGAACAGAATTTCCAAAACTTTAGAAGTTCTTTCAATATTGAAAAGAAAAAATTTCAAGTCTTAGGATAACATTCAAAGCCAGTCACATTGCAGCAACCGTGACTCATCAAATTCTGACCTAACACAGCATGAGGCAGGAGAAAAGACTGAGGTAAAAAGGCATGACACAAAACCAGTTTCAAAAGTCTTTGTGTCCAGAGGGAGATTTCAGTGACTAGTTTTCATAACACCTTCAGCTCCCACCTTTTACTGGAGTATGAGACAGGGTCACCACAGTCCTGGAGATTAGATAGTAATACACAGGATAAGGAGGAGAGGAAAAACAAAATTAAAAAAAAAAAAAAAAGAAGATTCATGACAGAATTTGGAGTCTTTGCAGCATTTAATACATCTCCTTAGAGATCTTAATTGCACATCAATCTTCTTGAGCTTGAGAGTGAGAGGTGAATGTGCAATTCTTTAGCTTGGCACAGAGGGCAAACTAGAGTTAGAAGAAAAGGAGAAAAGAAGGGCATGTTCAATGAAAACTGGATTTTCTCTCCTCTTACCATGAGAAGACAAGAAGCTTTTCCTTAGTGCTTGCCAATACAGGAAAATTACTTTGGAACAAATAAGAATGTAGCTTAACAGCATTCTGTCTGTAATTCTCTTATTTCTCTTATTCTATACCTAGAGTTCTTTCGGCAGCTAAGCTTAATCCACTTCTAACCCACACAAAGGCATGTTCAGTGCAGGGTGCCCACGCAAGGAATTAGTAGAGAATAAGTATGCTAAAGTAAGAAGACGTAAGCACAAAGTTCTTCATCAACCTTCATTGCCAATGTCACCCTTGTGACACTCCTGCCACCAAGGCAGGAAAAAGAATTAGATGGGAATTGTTGCTCTCCACTCCTACAAATGAAAGGCAGACAAGAATTACCCTCTGCTGGTATCAGAGCAAGCCACATCCAAGCTATCTAGCCATATTCAGACTGGCATATGCAAGATAAAACAAGAACAGAGTAATGTCCAATCTATGCTATGTTTAGATGAACTGGACACAATCATCTTTAATGACTTTAAGCTGTGTGTGATCTAGGTGGCTCTAGACAGAACTTTGACATTTCTTATTTTATGTCTTGGTTTTGGCTGGCATAGAATTAATTTTCTTCCTAGTATCTGATATAGTCCTGTGTTTTGGATTTAATATAAGAATGTTAACAATACACTGATGGTTTTAGTATTTATACTACATCAAGAATTTTTCAGCTTCTCATGCCCTTCCAGGGAGAAGGCTGGAGAGGAAGAAGTAATTAAGAAGGGACACAGCCAGAATAGCTGACTCCAGAATGATATTCCGTAGCATATGATGTCATGTTCATCTTATATGCCAGGGGAAAGCTGGTCAGGGGCCACTGCTCAGGAGCTGGCTGGGCATTGGCTGGGGAGTGGTGAGCATTATGTACCACTTGCTTTGAGTATTCTAATGCTTTAGTTATTATAATAATAATTATTATCTTTCTTTTGTGTCCCATTTAGTTGTCTTTGCCTCAACCCCTAAGTTCTCACTTTTAGTCTTGCTCTCTCTCCTCCATCCCAGTGGAGGGGCCAGGGAGTAAGCAGCTGAGTGGTGCTCAGTTGCCATCTGGGTTTAACCCATGACACTGTATGAACGACAACAAGAAAAAAAATTGTTACAGTCCAGACTGTATCAGATCTAGATTGGAGATTTATGTAATCAACAGACACTTGATTAGAAATATGACCTTGTCTGTATTTTATCCCATAAATTCAAGATTAGTAAAGTCACTGGAGTTGAGATGACTATCTCGAACTCCAATTCTCAAACTCTCTTGTTCTTCAAGTTCATGTTCCTAAAGGTACACCAACAAAGAAATGCCCTGTAATATGATTCCCATTCATACCAACAATATTTTGTTCTAAGGGCAGCCTAGACTCAAGCAGAAAATAAAAAAGACACAAAAAAGCATTCCGAGTTTCTAATTCAGAAGAGTCATACCTTAAACTACAATCATTAAAACACTGTAGACTTATGTACGACTTAAGGCTTGGGAATATATAAAACTTCTTCACAGATTTAAATGAACACTCTCAGGATTAAAATTATGGACTGTCCCCAGATGAGCATGCAGCAATACACACCTTCAGACTGTTTTTAAGCCATCTTCCCCTAGGTTATTCATGAGACTATCAGCACATGTTAGAAAAATGTAGGTTAGATTTCTCTATAATTTCAATTTAAGACATGCATGAAGCAAGAGATGAGTGGTATCAACCCATTGCACTTTCTCTTTATGATCTGTTCTTTCTTGTTCTTATATTCAACATTTGAATAGTAAAGAATGGAGAAGGCTCTACTGCTTCTAAAAATAATGATATTTCAATTCCCTTTTTCTATAAATAAAAAGGTATTACAGAATCTATGCTTTCTTCAGGTGAAGCATAGGCCACAATAATTTTTAAAACAAAACTCACTTTTTGAATCTAAGCAGCACATTTCACATTTCAGGTCTAGCATCTCAACCATAATGTAAAACTTGCACTAGCAAAAGATGAAAAGGAGACAGCATTTTTGTCCGCCCTGGAACTCTGCTGCCCTTAGGCATGAGCCAGAAATAATCCCAGAGGCAGAATGCAAATGAAATGTCTCGTCAGCATACAGGACTTAATGCATTTTACCTTAAACATTTACATTAACAGATGGTCCCCTGCAGTCCCATAAACTCATTCCTGAGTTCATTTCCATTTCACTCCAGGCCCCATTCGTCACTGGTCGGACAGAAGAATGTTGCAAAGGAGTTGCGCCAGAACAGAGGAATGGGACAAATTGTATGAAATTATTGGTGTCACCTACATATAAGCTTTGACCTCTGTCACAAAGCGAGAAAAATTGGAAGAGGAAAATTAATGAATATGGTGATGATCAGATGACCTAGAACTACCGAGATTAAAAAAAAAAAGCCCTCACCCCCAAAAAAACCACAAACAACAACAACAACAAAAAAAACCCTCAACCCCCCCGCAACAAACTCAAAAAACCTAGTAACAACAAAAAACACCCAAAAAATCCCCCCCAAAAAACCAAAAACTACCACCACCGAAAATCAAACAAGAAAACCACACTGCTCCTTTTGGGGAGGAGGCAAATGGTACTTTTAAAAGTGAAGATATAGCTGTGTACTGTGACAGTGGACAAGGCTAGCTCACGCTTCTAAGGAAAAGTGACTGACATCAGGAATGGCATAAGACAGCCAGACTACTCAGCTCTCACTTGTGGGAGACATAAAATTCTCCAAGCAGTCCAGTGCTCTTGCACAAAATTTTGGCTTTTGCTAAGTCTCTAAATTCTCAGCTCTGTCACAGAAAGTGATATTGGTTTAACCAGGGGAAGAACAGAATTAAGCCCTGCCATGGTAGGTTGAAAGATACCAGCTCTTGAGCCACAGCTCATCTGTGGCTTGAGTTTTTTATAGCAAGGAAATAAATTTTCATTTGTTTGTGTTATTTTTATCTTGGCCAAAAGACAAAAAGAAATTGCTAGAATACAGTTACTTGCCAAAACAAAACTCTCAAATGCAAGAAGAAAATCCACAAATCAGTCTAGTTGAACTCCGTGAGGGCTAAGAACACAAATGGATAAAAACTGGTGACAAGGTGATACTTCTTTATTCAGGATCTAAAGAATATGAGCAACAGAGTTTGATCTATCTTCTCACCAGAGTCTTGCACAGATGCCATATTTGCTCAGACTGTCCCAGATGTATAATACACTGAGTTATCTCAGAACATTTCTCTGAAGCACAAAAATATCAACTATATTTTTCAAACTGAAGTATATCAGAGATAAAGAAAATTGTCACTCCACAAAGAATATCCATAGTAAAAAAGAAAAATTAACTGAATCACTCAAATCTCCAGTTAATGTCATAATGATTCAAGTCAGCCCAGACCATTCAACTGTTCTTTTTCCCTGCACAAGCAGGAAACAGGTACTGGGATGAACTAGCACTATGGCCTAAGCTGCTTTGCTGTGATGGTAAGAAGCACTGCCAATCCACTGTTTTCACCCAAGAAAGTGTGCCTTTGTTTATTAAATGAAAAGCTTACTTTACTTCTCTAAATTTCTTCAGGGGCTAGAACATGCTACACCTCACATTGCTTCCATGGCTTTTATAATGTAAATTTGAATATAGCACTTACATTTGAGAATTAATGACAGTACTCTACAGTAAAGATCAATCTTCATAAGAAAATCCCATCATGTCAGATTACTAAAATATATTGTTTTCTTTAAATCAGAGGATGCTTGCCTACTCCTACAGTATACATAAAGTCTTTCAGCCTGAGTCAAAATGTGAGACAATTGTGAGAAATACTGTTTTCCATTCAGCAGCAATTTTCACACAGGTTCTTTAGTTGCAGTTCAGTATTGCCCAATGACTTCACAGATAATGCACCAGAGCATCCAGGTGCTTTGGAACAGGATTTTCCTGAGCAAAATTTAAGAAGATATTCATAAAGATGTGGTTTTTCTTTAACATCACACACTTCAGAAGACATTCAGAAATTTGTCATGCTCCCTCTATTTTAGAGGCTAGTTAGAAGCCAAGCTTCATAAAACAGAAAAACTGCATTCTCCAAAGGTCGTATACTTCTATTCATGACACTCACACATTCTTTTCGATCTCTAGAATTCAACATCATCTGCCTTGAAGGAAACCTTTACCCCTAAAATAAGTCAGCAGCATTCATGATAACACACAATTTCTAATTTTCCCATTATCTGCCTAGCTGAAAATGCTGCTGGTCCCTGGCAATGAAAGCAAGTCACAGCAGAAAGGGTACAGGAGAGCTCCTGGGCACTGCACTCAAGGGAAATCCCTCCTTGTAAATTTAGGCCACTGCCAAGTGTAATTAAGGGACTGTGTCAGGAGAGGAAGAACAGCATTGTAGAGATGGCCAGCTATACAAGAGCCACCTATTTCTTTAACATCATTATAAACTAGTTAGAAATATCAGTCCACTTGAAGAAAAACTGGCAGTGACCTGTATCTTGAGCAATTTCAAGTTCAAGTAATCAGGTAATAATTAGAGGTCTTTGTCAGAAGTCACTCTCATTTATGCCATGTCTGGGCCTGAAATACATTTTATTTCACCTTTTGGCCGGTACATAATGAGGAAGCAGGAAATGTAGCAGTGAGACTGGTTCTTCTGGTAACAAAACATGTCTGAATGACAACAAGAGGGACAACCCTACCATTTTGGAAGTCAGTGGCCAAAAAAATTACACTGCAAAAATATTCTCCTCCAGCAGTTAAAATGCAAGCCTGACTGTTGTTCCATTCCTTCTACATTAAACTCAGTGAACACCTGAGGGGCTTGAAGTGAGAGGGAATTTTAGGCATCACCTTATCCCAAAGGCAGTCCTCAGAACTTCTGTAATCTCAAAGCCAGCATGGTCATTGTCAAATTCAGCCAGCCTGCTTGCAGAAACAACCTCTGCTTTCACATCAAGTTACCCTTTTCCTCCTTGTTGCTCCTTGCACTGTCAAACCAGCTGGGAAAAGAGCACACCCTCATAGCTGCAATATTCCCTAATTTATATTTGTTACTGTAATTACATTTTGGTCTTCTGCTTTAAAAAATCTGACTATATCCTACAAGTGTTTGCAAACTACATTTCCTAAATAGACATGCTGGTCATCTTCAAGCAGCCAGACTTTTCCAATGATCTCCTGCTAGGATACCACAGTGCTCATCCATGTATTGTTGCCTGAACTGGAGGATTTTTACAGATATCACAGTATGTCCTGCAGTGCCCAGAGTAATAGCAACAACAGATGTACAGGGTATTAATACACCTCTAGAAAACACCCATACAACAGTGCTTTAAGCTGCATTTGTGCATATGCTGAGTGAGTACAGGTGACTTCTACAGGAGCAGCTGTCCTCATAGCTCCTCTTGGGGAAAAGGGCTTCATATCAATGAACAGGTAAGCTCTCTCCATTGGCAATTGCTGGATTTTGTAACGGTGAATACAGCACATTTCCCACAGAATCATTCCCTGAGCCATCTCCATGTGATTCTACCACAAGGAATTCAAGTCCTTGAACGAAACAAATGTTTGAGTACAAGTTTAATACCTACAGAACATTTGTGCACACCTTGCTCTCATTTTTTATGTCACTTTGACTCAACTGTAAAGGAAAGAAATCTCTACTCATTGCTAGTGGATGAGATCATGATAGCAAGTATTTCTTTTCAACCAAGGCAAATTTTTACTCATTAATCTTTTCTATTCTTTCAGTGAGTGGTGATTTAAGTGAGCTACATTTATAGCACTGATTCTGTGAAGGGAGAGAGTGCCCAGTGAGATAGGACTGCAAGTGATGGATCCCAAGGGAGCTAAAACACAGATGTCATAAAAACCCATTTCAGAAATTGCACACAAAGGCACAGCTGTGCAGTGGGAAGCAAAACAGGTGGCACTGGCATCAGGGGCTGGCAGAGCATAGAAATAAACACAACTGCCTCGTGTTACAGTACAACATTGCGACAAGATACCATCAAAAAGGACCCCTTAAAAAAGGCCTCTTAAAAAGACCTCTTTCTCCACTGCCCCTGGAGAAGTTACTGAGGTCAAGCAGCCCTCTTCAAATGAAGCATCCCCAAAGCACAGAGTGCGTCCCTGATCTGTGAATCTACACAAACTACTGAAGACTTGTGAAGTCAGCTGGAGTTAAGAGCCCCTTAGCAACACACAAAATCAGTTCCATGCTCACCCCAGAATCCTCTACTTAGAAGCAGCTGTTTTTCTACTGCTTTTGTTCAGCTTTGCACCCTGAGGTTGAACAGGCCTCTCACTCAGTGTCAGGTCAAGAGACAGCAACTGAAGCAGCACAGGACCCAGGAGTCATCTCATTGCCACTTGCCTGTCTGCCCCCCAGACCAGGCTGCTTCATTTCCCTCTAATCTGTATTTTGTAGACAAACTCTCTCTGTAGAACAGATTTTGAAGAGTTGACCAGCTCTCTCCTCAGTGGTTAGACCAGATTTAAGGGCAGTGTGATCCTAGCAGGATACAAGGTTGTACAATTTACTGCTATAAATCAACAGCCTTGATTCAGGTTTTGAAGGCTGGAGCAACTCCATCTGAGGCAGTGGGGAGTTCATGCAGTTCACTGACATCTGACACCTTGCAATGTTTTAAAAGTATGTTCTGAAAAGCTATATTAATAAAAATGACAATGTCGAGCTCCTTTATTATTCAGTAATGCCAGACCAAATTTTCTGAACAGACACAAAAACCTAATGTAGCCATCCCCACCACACTGTCTCTTCTGTCACCATCCACAACAGACATCCTGTTTTAGGAACATAGCTGCCGCTATTAATGCAATCATGATAAACAAACTGGAGGGCCCACTATGTCCCTTGTTTTCCAAGTTCTAAATCTAATCTTTTTGAGAATTATATAAGTATCACCCAAATAGCTAGCTTGAGACCAGGTTTGTGTCATCTGAGCTTGTTTCCACATGTGAATTTTATTCTTTTTAACAACAAAAATATTTTTTTAAAAAAATAGAGTAATATATCATATATTTACATCTCACTGTTCATCTGTAGAAAGAAGATATTTTTATGCCTAGCTGCTTTGCAAAATCACTGCAGATGTCAAGTTGATCATAACTGAGACACCAGTAAAATGCAGTTAACTTAAGAACATTAAAGCAGCTTGTTAAAAATGGAAAGTCTATGAAATTACTTTTGATATCAGGCATTTCAAACCCTTCAGTCTTTCCTCTGATACTTGTTTGTATTTGTATTGTATGAAGCAACATTCCAGGATTTATTATAACTAGAAAATTGCTCAATATTACTCTTCCAAATATTTATATACTTCAATGAAGAGGATCTTCTTCCACAGTGTTTCCAATGACTCTGAGGTATTCAAGTAGTACAAGGTGCAGCTCAGAGAGATAAGAGGCACCAAAGTTCAAGACACAACACTTACAGAGAAAGTAATAACGTAGCTGGTTGAAACAAATCACATTTTAAAAGATAATTCAGGATAACTGTAGAAATCACCGCAGAAGCAGCTTTTAAAAACAAAGAAACCTCTCCTGTCCCATGGGTCAACTCCAGTGACAGAGTCTCCAGCTGGAACTTGGCCTTCCTGACTGCTGGAACTCTTGCCAGCACAGCTTCACTGTGATCCCTCCTTTGACCCCCACACAGACGCTGCAAGGTTTTGCTGGTTCTCAGACATGTGAAACAACCAAAGAATTTTTTAAAATTACTAATAATTGACTCTACTGAAATTTTCCTTTAACAGTTTAAGCATGAGGAAAATACAAAATCCAGCTTGATGCCAAGGAGCCCTGTGCTCAGACCATCAAAAGACCACAAAGGCTGGAAAGATAATCTGGCAAAGAAAGCATGGGTTTAGGACAGTACCACAGTATCGAGCCCGGTTTTCAACAGATTCTTTGAAATACTGGAAAAAGATATTAAAGTATTTCAGGACAAATCTAGTGATCTAGTTTTATTTATCTAGAAAGATAATTATGGGTATATGAAAAGTCATTGAGCACACAAATGCCTTTAGCATCAATGGGAAGCCAAATATCTCATTGTGACAGAAGGGGTAAGAAGACGAATCAAGCTTCTTACCTCAGTGCATAAATTCAAATTCCTCACTTGTGAAAACCCTGCCCCTGCATTTTCAGGAGAAAGTATGGATAAATAAATAATACTAGATAATAGCTAATTCTTCTCAGCCTACTGTAGTTTTGGCTCAGTCCTGCTTACAAATGGTTTTTACTCAATTAGCTAGCTGTGGCCAAAACCCCATCTGCATCCAAAGATGCCTGATTCTACTGACTTTTACATCTCAAAGCATTGCCTCTTACTGCACCCCTCAGACTGAGCCCTGGCTATTGATTAATCCTCAGCAAAAACTGCAAGAGCCATATATGGTCATGGGCAAATAATATCAGATTCCCCAATTCCTTTTTCTTTTCTTTTTTTTTCTTTTTATCATAAATTAATTAATTAATTGCCTGGCAGGCCCAAGGCCCTCCCCACAACCTCCCCTTTGAGTAACATGCCAGAACACCAAAAAGGCTCTTTGTAAATCTAATTGAAACAAAAGCTATTGACCCAGACACATTTGCAAGTAAATCTGGTTGGACCTCAATCAGAGAGCATGTGTTGGACAGCAAATTATGCTTAAGTGCTGCAGCAAGAAAAAATAAAGGACTGAAATACACACCAGCAAATGAGATTCAGAGATGAAAAGGAGACGTGCAGGGCTGCTTCTTATTATAGGAGCCTAGCACTAAGGAGATTTGTTGCCCTCCAAGAATGCTTGGGCACAGAAAATGATCCTATTCTGCTGTGAAAAGGGCAACAACCAGAGACAGGGGCTAAGGGGAAAGTTAACTACATTGCAGGAGACCTGAAAATGTCACCTTGTCTTTTGATTAGGGGTTTTTCAGTCTAAAGCTGAAGATGAAGAAAGCACAGTTTGCAACTGCTGCTCCAAGAAATTATCTTCAGAAAGGCCACAATAATGCTACAAGTCAGTGTAATGCAGCTAGCAGCCCTGTCTTCCCCCAGATAATAATCTGCCATTTATTACTGAAAAAAATATGAATTCCAGCAGAAACAACTGCAGTCGACAGCTGAATTCTCTGTACTATAACCTCACACAGCACAAGAAGCAAGGAGATCCTGAGCGGGAAGGAAAGGTGCTCTTCATGCAAGGAGAACCACAACATGTAACAATCATTGCTTGATACAATTCAACAGAAATAAAAACATTATGTCCTGGAACAACCTGGAGGCCAGAAAAACATATGAGTGTTCTTAGAAGAAAAAAAATTGAACAAAAATCCCCACAGAACATCTTCATTCCCACCACAAAGGGGCTAAGACAGCTCACCATTTTTATTTAACTATGCTCATTTGGGTGTGATATTTATCAAAATAATTATGCCAATATAAACCCTAATTTAAAAACAATTTTTTATGTTGGCACAGTAATTACGGCAAAGACCAGGATCTCTGACTCTCTTATAAAACTATTGTTCTCTGCATTTGAAGTCTTCTTTATGCCTTTTCCTCTTTATCTACTTTATATCATGATAAAACGTCACAGTTCATAATAAATAGATTAAGTATAAGTGGAAAATAGTATCACTATTCTCTTGAGACTGAGAGAAAACACTTTTCTCTGGAGACTAGGAAAATAACCTCCCCCCTCAAGGTTTAAATGAACTTCATGAATGGACAACCAAACCTCGTAGGCTGGCATGTCCCAAGGAACTTTATAGACATAAATCCTCCGATCAAGCCCTCCTAGGAATCTGTGTTTTCTCTGCCACTGTCAGCTGGGTTCCCACTGAACGAGGCAGGCGGTCTCACAGATCAGTGGGCAAGTTGTGCCTCTGATGTGTTTGACTGTCACATTCATAAACACAACAAGCTATGCCAGCAGCAATAGCAAGGCAGCATGGTGGGGGATTCAATATAGTTCACAAGCTGCAGTGCACAACATTCATCAGTGCAAACAAACTCAGCCCACAGCTCTCCAAGCTGGCTTTCACAGCAGGGACAGACAGCTGCCGATGTTGCCCTGTGTCCTGAATTGCTCACTCCTCAAACCTTGAATACTCAGCGCAGGTACTATTCTTCTGCCACTGTGACCTACTGGAACTCGTGGCTACAGCCTAACAAACATGGACCACTCAGGACACTTTTAGAAACATCTCAAAGAGATGCTCTGCCTCTCTCTTAAGGGGAACTGAATGCCAAGCCTTTCTCTAAAAAGGTACAACTACACAAGCTACATCACATGCCGCAGACAATTATATATCAGGGCCAAGTAAGTATCCTGGTATCTGAACCCAGCAAATATCATTGTCTATCAGGCCATGATCTCCATCTAAATACCATCTCCTCCCAGCATATGAGTGCATATGAAGATAAGTGCTTTTTAAAAAATAAAGTAGCAAAAAAAAATTTACTGTGATTCTTCAATACCAAACAATTTTTAAAAATGCATGTTTGGAAACATTTCCCTCTTCTCTCCCTGAAATGCTATTACTGAGATGAAATTGGAGTATTTAATAGCACATTCTATTGTGAAAGAGAGAGCAAGGAAAGGATTCTATATTCAAATTTTAAAATAGAAATTCAGGAAAGTAAAATCTTATTATATAACCCATAGTTTGAAAGGGAAAAAGATTGCTAAGGCCAAGAAATCTCCAAGAATTTCATCCATCCCTGAAGATGAGACTTTCAGTTCATGCCTGATAAAGAATTACACCACTAGTCCCTGGTACCCTTGACTTTGAGCTGTGTCATAGGTCAAAGCTGCTGGGAAGCAGACTGCTACCTACTGCATTGCTCCAGCTCTTGGACTACCCAATGGATGGCAGCTGGGGACTCTGAGCTATGAAGGGAAAGAAAGCAAAAAGAAAAGAAAAAAGGAATTGAAAAGAGAGAACTACATTAGGTACCCTGACAGAAACAATAAAAAAGTCCCTGCTGTGAAAAAACTCGTCAAGCAGGGGATGATGCATACCAGGCAGACCTCATGCAGTGTCCTCCCTCAAAGATGTCACAGTTCTCATCAGCTTTGCTACTGTAATATTCCTCCAGAAGAGGAGAGCTTAGCTGACACCCTGCCAGTCGTCCCAATGACTGTTGACAGCCTCAGGGAACATACGGATGGGAAACTGATGCCTGCATTCAAAGGCTGCTGTCAAACCCAGACAATAACCCCTGCTGCAAGGGAGCATTGCCTAAGCACGTGTAAATACCTACAGGATCCATACGTACACACACACACATTTACATATCCTCAGCTGTATCCACAGTGATGAGAGGGAGAGAGAGTTGAGTCTGCACGATTCAAGCAAGCCTGGGGTGGTGTTGCAAGGCACAATGTGAGCTTATCCACATGACAGCTGCACTAATTCCTTTGATCTGCAGTGACTGGGCTGCCTCATTGCTATGTTATATAATAATATAAATTAAGATCAGCTACAGTAAACAATAATACAGCATGAAATACAGTCAGTGTTTGTTCAGTGGACATTACCAGGACAGACCCAGAAATAGCACAGCACCTGGAGAGAAAAAGTACTGCCCTAAGATTTTGACATGAAATTACTGAGCGGGACCTACTGGATGCTCTTTGCCCCTCCCTCTTCCTTAGAGTCTGATCATCTTGCCTCAGTTTTGGACACACTGCAGAGCAGCAAACTCTGAGCCCACGCCATTCTTCCCTCACCTCAAAGCCATAAGAGTAACCCTTGGAGATCTGACTCCAGTCAAACCACAGCATCAGTTTCCCACTTGAGTGAATCCAATGGGCAACTTGACTCCCTGCCACACCTTGCCCGCAGGTAAGTCTTAAGGACATAGCAAAAACATTACCCTGTATTTCCAGCATCTACTTGACTAATAGCAGTAAGAAAACTCAAAGGAAAATGTAATATGACATAAAATTAACATATAATCGAATTATATGACATATTACTCTTTTAAAGTTTGCAGGAGTGGATATCACTTGTTTTAACTCTTGGCAGTATCACATTCCTGAAGATGCTTCTTTAACACGTCAGTGGCAAAGATGAGGGCTGGTAACTTTAAGGGATGCAGTTAGTTAACACTGCAATATTAAAAGTATTCCTAAATTTTAATTTCATCTTTTTTTTTTTTTTTTTACTGAAGAAATAGAAAAAAGGAGAAAATACCTGAACCCTTCACAATCCAATCCAACATATTTATTTTAGACAGGAATCCACAGGAATTCATGTGTTTTGTTACTGTCCAGGGCACTGTGGAAGCTGACAATCAGATTACCAATTTAGGGGCTACGCAGCCTTAATCCACCTAAGCAGCAATGTATTTCATTGACTAAAGACCTAATTAAACATTCATCACTTGGGCTGTAATTTGGTCAGATAGTGGTTTACCAAATATGAAAATCTGCCACCCTTCCCTGCAAAATATAAAGCAATACTTAAGTTTAAAAAAGGTGACAACAGTCAACATCATAGACAACTCCTCTCTTTATTGCACCATTTGGGTTATCCAGGACTCAAAACCTACAAGAATAATTCATATCCTGTTCACAAAGCAAACCACAAAAAATAAATCAAATCATGAATTACTGAGGCCCTATGATCTACAAACAAGCAGCTCTGATTCAGTCCAGAGTCAAGGAGATCAACAAGAAAAGAAACCAGAACCATCACAAAAAGTTAAGTGTTTTCAGCATGCTATAGCGCTGGCTAAAGAGGAAAGTGTTTCTCAAAGAGCTCTCAAGGAGCAGTCACCTTTCCTAACACTGACTCTGTGCAATTTCTCAGATCATGACAAGGAATTCTCTACAACAGAAGAAATTAGATCCCTCCTTATCAGGTTGCCTAAGTAAAACAGCATTTTTTTTAAATCTAGAGTCAGCCACATATCATAGAAAATCTTACTAAAGAGCAATTAAATCAGAAATTTTACATTAAAGTTGCTGTGAGCTGGATGATGGATATGAGGTGCCTGCTATGGCTCAGCAAAGCCTTTTGTCAGTTGACACCATCATGTGGGGCCAGAGGCTTTTAGTTCCTGCTACAGTAGAAGACAAATTCTAAGAAACATGCTGAGACAGCTGCTCTCACAGGTAAACATCACTGGCTTTTACAGCAGCACCTTTTAAAAGATGACCTGCTGGCTACACTTTTGATGAAGCCCAGAATACAGTTGGCCTTCTAGGCTGTAAGCATGCATTGCTGGGTCATGTTGAGTTTCTTATCCACCAACATATCAAAATTCTCCACCTTAGAGCTGCTCTCAGTCTATTTCTCACCCAGCCTGTATTTCTGTTTGGGATTGCCCCAACCCAGGCACAGACCTTATACTTGGTCTTGCTGAATACCACAAGGTTTGCACAGGTCCACCTCTCCAGCGTGTTAGAGTCCCTCTGGATTGCATCCCTTTCCTCCTGCATGTCAACTGAACCGCTTAACTTGGTGTTGTTGACAGACGTGCTGGAAGTGCAGTCAATCCCACTGTCCATGGCACCAACAAAGATGCTAAAAAGACTGGCTCCCAAGGACCCCTGTGGAGCATACTCATCACTGGTCTCCACTTGGTCATGGAGCCATTGAGCACAACTTTTTGAGTGCAATCCTTTAGACAATTCCTTATCCACCAAGTGCTCCACCTATCAAATCTCCAGTTTAGAAGCAAGGGTGTCACAGGGAACAGTGTCAAGTGCTTTGCACTAGTCCATGTAGATGACATTAGTGGCTCTTCCCTTATTCATCAACACTTTAACCCTAGTATAGAAGGCCACCAAACTTGTCAGGCTCAAGTGGTATAGTATAATTTTTTTTTTACCAGAAGAACAGCACATGGGATCCCCATCCCTTGGCTTCCATGGCTCCTTAATAAATGCCTTGTACACCTCTGTAAGACATGTCAGAACTGTAGACAAGCACAAAGCACATTGCAGACGTACAGAGGCTAAGTGGCTTCCCAGAATTTTGGTTTCAATGTTTCTATTATTTCTAACAAAGCTTCTTTCTTTAGAGGAGGCTCTAAATGGCAAAGCAGTTTCTGAATCAAACTGGGGTAAAAGACAGTTACAGAACTCCAGGAAAGCCTGGAATAAATGAACAAAGCTACATTTTATCAAGTTCAAAGACCAAGGAAAGGATCAAGAAACTGAAAAAACAGAGTCTCTACACACTATTTTTTAAGAAGAATTGCTCAGCATCCTAAAAAGGAATGTGACAATGGAGGCTAAATCATAGCTAGGACTGGAAGTGAAAGACTGCAAAGCAGCTGTAAAAGGACTGTTAAACAAGCAGACTTTTGCTGCTTAGCCAGGATACCAACACTAATGCCACTGGCCTAAAAAGCACCAAGAACAATATACAGCTCCATTCTAAGAAAAAGCATACCAGAACTTCACAGGTGGGGGTTGGCCTCTCCTCCCAAGCAACTAGGAAAATGACAGGAAAAATGGCCTCAAGTCACACCACGTTCAGGTAGGAAATCAGGAGGAATTTCTTCACAGAAAGGGTGTTCAGGCATTGGAATGGGCTGTCCAGAGAGACAATGGAGCCATCATCCCTGGAAGTGTTCAAGAATCAACTAGACACAGTGCTTAGCGCTATGGGTTAGTTGACATGGTAGTGTTTGATCAAAAGTTGGACCCATTGATCTCAGAGTTCTTTTCCAGCCTTAATGGTTCTGTGATTACCTACAGGTGCACAGGATTCAATGAAGCCTAATCCCCATGGTGCCTTTGACATCAGGCACCCTTCCTATCAGCTCTGAGGAGACTTCCCTTCACTCTCTGCCTCAAAAATAACACAAAATGTAAATGGGATCACAGTCAATACCAAAAAAATGATGCCTCTCCACAAAGCATACTCGGTATTCTTCAGAGTTTGCTCACCAAAGAGCTGACCCTGCCCAACCCTGCACAGAGGGGATCTTTGACTGCATGATCCAGCTATGCCACTAGAAAGAGGTATTACTGTCATATCCATTTACCTTTGCTAGCTCCTGGCAGCACTGGTACGCTGTCAAGAAAAGAAATGAGCTAATGTTCACCAGTAGACCCTTGCCCGCTTCTGCTCTCTGGACATGACAAGCTCTGTCATTTCTCATATGTGAAAAATCAGAGTAATAATGCCTCTCCCCTCCAGGATGATATAATGGTGTCTGCACAAATAGAGAAGAGCAGTAGAAACTCTGGCATTCAGTACAGTGTGCAGTATACAGATACCAACAAAACCAAAAAATATCAGAAGAAAACTTCTTTTTTTTGTGCCATCTTCAATTGAAACAGGATTTCATATATGGGAAATTAGCTCACATTGCTATTGAAGAAAAATCCATTGAAGCTGGTTCCTTACTGTTGGTCCTTTCAGCAGCACTGCCTGTACAAGGCAAAGCTGCCACATTTGACACTTCCTTGTTTTCTCAACTGTGAACCTGGTAGAGGGATCTGGAGCTCACAATGCCTGTAATGCAGATCTTTCCCTACTATTAGAGTTGCACAGGCTACAGGCAAAGACTGCTACTGCCACTCAGTGCTGCCACTGGCACTGATCATTACCAGCTGAGGAAAGGAGAAAGCAATATGGAAGGTTGAGACTGCAGAGGTCCCTTCCTTCCCCCTTGTCAACAAAGCCTTTCCATGTAAAAAGCTATTACCAAATTACCATCTTTTTTAATGTGTTCTTATGGTTCAAATTCTCTCAGAGACTCCTACTAACACAAACATATAAGGAGTCAGATATTGGGCAGGACAAGCTATATTTCCACTCAGAGATCAAAGCTGCAGAGGACCTCTCTTCCAACTTATGTTCCCCCTATCCATCAAGCACCTCTCACCTTGACCACTTAAGACTACTGATGAATACTATCTCTTTGCAAGTTCATCGACAATATCACACAAATAATATGAATGGCATTGAGTACACTAAAAAGAACCCCATCAGCAGCTGCCTTAAGAAGATGCAGAGAGTTTTTAGCCAAAATTATCTTAAGTGGTTATGGACTGCTTCTTGTCACTGCTGGTTAGAGAATCTTGTTCTTTAATGATTCACCTTTTACACTTCAGTGCACAGGCCACTTCAAACAAACCCCAAAAGAGGTACTGTGATGTACCAAATAAATTGTGCAAAAGCTCTGAATGACTCTGACATGTGCAAGAAAACAATTGCACTAAGGGAGCTTCAGCTGCCCCAGAAATGTGTAAATATGTACATGTATACATACCTGCAGGAAAAAAAAATTAAGTTTAAACACTAGGCACACCAATGTAAGAAACATGATGTAGTACCTCTGTTGCATAACTCAAAGCAAACAAGAGTAGTTTGTCCAAAGAGAATTCTATTCCTGTCTTGATCCAGAATCCACACTAGAGGATAAAAAACCCCACAATAACAGAAAACCCCAAACCTTAATAATACCTTTGGCTGACGGAAGCATGACAGAAATATTTTCTCACCATATACCAAAGCATGCAAAGACAAGGCACATATAAGTTCGCCTGTGCTGTCTCTTCTACCTCTGCTACACATTGTATACAAATGATTGCCCTCGAGGGTGCAATTTAATTCTGCTCATTTCAGAATTAGCACAGTAGCTATTATAGAAAGAATTTATAAAACTTGAAGTCCAGAAGTTTATCTGGGTTCTTAAACTGGCAACTGCACTTGCACACAGAGAAAAAAGGAGAGAAACAGCTTAAAAAGATAGGAAAAAATGTAGAAGGATGGAAGGGTTGGTGAACAGACAGCGGTCAGCAAATAGACATCAGCAAAAGAAGGAGGAAGAGAGAAAGGGGAAAAAAAAAAGAAAGGAGAGAGGCGAAAGAAAGAACACAAGTGCATTTTTGTTACAATATTACAAGCCCTCTGATTGCTCTAATTACACCTAAAGGAAAACAAAACTTGCCTACTAGTAGCAAGTGCATGAATAATTAACTGAAAAGGAAGGAAGGCAGCAAAGCTGCAAAAAGCCCAAACAATCTTAAGCTATGGGCAGGTTCTCTGTAAAGCAGGAAAGCATTTAGTTCCTGGTGTGTGGTGGTATTTTTTTTCCATTTTCTTCCCTTCCTGTATGTCAGATAAGCTTTTCTTCTCCTCCCCCACCATTCTTGGCCTGTGGTAAGCTACCTCATCTCCTCATCTTGTGATGCTTATACTTCTTACTGTGACTTAGCACTTTAAATGTAAAAGTGTAAGCTGTCTAATTCTACAGACTGTTTGGGTGAGAGCATCTCCTAGGAAAATCCAAGAGAACACACAGAAAATGGATGCTTTTTCTTTTTTTCTTTTTTCTTTTTTTTTTTTTTTAAAGAACAACACCTTAATAGTAGTAGTGCCTAAGCAAAAACTGAGGCTTTTCAGTAACCACTAAAAATATACTTAGACTCTTTAAATGTAATAGTGCCCCCTCTCACAGCTCTTCTAAACAAAGAGTTTGGGCCCCAATGTCTTAACCCACCTCCAATCTTCTTAATGGTTTATACAAGCAGATACCACAATTAATTAAAGCAAAATGATGATGTTCTTTTTGTTTTCTCTCTAAACTGTCCTTTAATTTTGAAAAAGTAACCCTCTGGAGTTTTTCCTCAGCATAGAAAGTGAAACTGAAGTGGCTTTGAAATTTATTACAAAATACAAACCCACCTAACCAATAACATAAGAAAACATAGAAAATGGTTTGATCCTGTACAGTAGCACACACAGTAGACAGATGGGTTCAATGGGACATCTCTGGAATGAAAAGAAACAAATTAAACCAAAGGTGATCAAATAAATATCTTAGATAAAGCTTTTATGTTCAATATAAAAAACCCTAAACATTTCTGGAAGCAGTAGTAGAATTTTATAAAGGAACTAGAGGGGATAAGGGGTGCGTAAATATGTTATTAATGACTACAGAGGGAACTTCAGATAATGAAGTATTAATTGTAATTTCATCTATTTTGCTGAAACCTCAAAAAAGAAAGAGAATATTCAATTCAAACAGAAAATTACAAACAGGACCCAGCAAAGGGTGTATCTTTCCATCCTGAAGCAATGTCTTTGGTGATCACAGGAATGAAAACATTTGCTTGCAATTACTCAAGGAATTAAGAAAGAAATCTTGACTTAATTTTCTGGTATTCCAGAACAATGCTGATATCAATCACTTTATGTCTGTAGTGGGCTAAGTGCTAAATAAAGCTATTTTCAAATTATGGATATTTGCCAAAATAAACAAACATATTTATTACTCAGCAGGCAAGGAGAAGAAAAATAACAAGAGGGAAAGTAAAGATTTAGAAACAGAGGTTCTTTCATCTATTTATTTATTTAATATCTGGAAGTAAATGCTTTTTAGAGTGCAGGAATCCAATTGCTACATGCACCATGATGGATTAGCTCTGGTAAGATGAAATAAATAGCCATTCATCTTACTGCTCACATCAGCACTGAGTGTACCATGTACAGAACTGAAATGGAAAGCCCACAGACAACCTTAACCTGGGGACACATGCAGTACGAACATTTGCAAAACAGCTTTGGTACCAGAACTAACTCTGAATGCCCTTTTGGAGTCTCAAACCAGTCATACTTGAATCAGCCATTCTGTAATTCTCTTCTCTCTCTATGGATAGTCACACAGAGAAAAGCATATACGTAGTCATCCATCCTGGAACTACTTGAGGGCTTTCTCTCCACTCAAAGCATCTCAGGAGGTGTGCCCTTCAAAGAACTTTTGTCTACTGCTGTAATAAAACTTCCATACTACCACCACCAAATGCAGTGGCAGCATTTTGTTCTCCTCACTCTTAAAGTCTCTTCTAAATATGAAGATTGAAATAAATAACTTAAAACGGCAAGTTAATGTATCTAAGTCTCACGTTACCTACATTTTATAATGCCTAAGTAGTTTTACTGATAAGAGCTATATTGCCCTAAGGAAAAACAGAATTTCTGCATTGATGGCAAGAAAATCAAGAGTAAAAAAACTAATCTTGCTAGAATCTGAACTTATGGTGCAGGATACTTTCCATTTTAACGCTGAGAGCCCTGAGTAATGATCCTCAGTCCAGTACACTACTTTCATCTTCACCTGGAGAAGAAAAGACTGAAGAAAGCCCTGATCTTCAGCATCTTAGTTCAGGGCCTTAAGGGAATTTTTGAGGACATCATTATCACTAGTATTAAAGTAGATGCACAAAAATAGGGATTCAGTTAAACAGAAAGCTGAGAGTATGGACATTGAGCAATTCAGGCATGGCAAAACATTGTCTCTCTGGCAGAGCCAGAAGTGACTTGCTATTCACCAAGCCAGATACTCACTCTCACTTACTCACTCCTGAGACATGCAGCAAACACATCATACCTACTTTCTTCCCCAACAGATGTAATTAAACACCTGGAGGACAAAACTGGTTTATTATTTTGTTTCTTCTTTGGTGTTTTGTTGGGGTTTTTTTTTGTTTTTTTTGTTTTTTTTTTTTGTTGGTGGGTTTTTTTTGTTTTTTTGTTTTGTTTTGTTTTGTTTTTTCCCAAAGCACTTTGTCCTCTGTCTCACACTGCTTTTTATTGCGTAGGTGAAAGAAACTTAATGACTTTTCAGCAGTACAGTAATTACAGTCCTGGTGGAGTCTGTAGAGGCAGGAGGTCACTAACTCCTGAGAAAATCTGATTCCAAACAGAGTATCTCCATTCACTTGAAACAGATAACTGCAGTTGCCTCAGGGTATTCATTCTGCACTGCCTTGCATGAGAGGAAGCATATGTTTTCCTTCCTCATCAGTGTTAGTTTGTCAGGAATTTCTCTTTCCTAAATCCCCTGGTCTACAGCACCAACCGTACAGCTGCAGTTGTTCCATCCTCCTCTTCTCTGCCTTGTGAGAGGAGGAACAAAAAGAGCCCAGATAAAAAGGTCAAGGGGTGGGGAAAGACTGCAGGACTTCAAAAAGAAAACTGTCCTCCCCCTAAGGCTACAGAATTGTTACAAAGCCACATTAGGAAGCAGTAAAAGAGACCGTCTTTGAGACGCAGAGCAATAGCAGAAAGGAGAGATCTCTGCCTACAAAGAAAATTGAAAATGAGAAGCAGCAACAAAGAAGGTTCTACACAAGTTGTGCACTTGAACAGAAAGAAATCTGTTTTCTGTCTTTCAGCTCCAGACCCTGATAAAGGTGATGGCATCCTAGAGCCATAGCTGCTTCAGCAGCCCTCTACAAGAAGAGGAGCACCAGTCCACACATACACACCATGACTCCAATCTCCTAACAATAAAAAACAAAACAACCATCCCAAAAGGATGAAATACTGAATGTTTCCTAATGTACAATTTCCTCATGTCCTTCTGCTAGCCCTCCTACTCTGAATAGAGACTTTTTAATCAGAGTGGCATGCATGGTTAGTTGTACGATACAGATGATCACTCATATGTGAACCTCCACTTAGGAGAGACAGTTCCTGATAAGCTTGATTAATATTATTTTAATCCACAGATATAAAGTTAGTTGCTCAGAGGGTTTTGGTGTTCATCAGCTTCAGTGAACACATTCACCTAGCATTAATTCTATTAGTGCATTTCATCATTGAAAGAGAGCTCCCATTAAATAAACTTCATGAACATTCCACAGATGTTTAACAAACTGAACAAACTTCCTCACACTCACAGTCCTAAAGATCTGTGTACAAATAGCTCCAGTAGTTTAATTTCTAAAACTTAGCAGCCTCAAAATTGAGCATGTGCCCAGCTGTTGCATCCTTGTTAAAAGCTCTAATTACATGAGCTTTTGCCCAACAGTAGCTTTGGGCTCCCCCCAGGAGCCAGGATCTGCTGAACAAACATGAGTGAAACTCCTGGGAAGCAAATAATTGAAAACACCAAATCATCATAATCCCGACTTTATGAGTCTGTTCTTGGCCTTTCTCTTTGGCTCAGATGTCCTCTTCAAAGAGAGAAATCTAAAGAGAATGCAATTGCTGCCCACTCCTTCATGTGACAATAAGCCTGTCATTCACCTAGTAGCTTTCAGTGATTATCTAATCTTTCCTGAAACTCATGTGCACCATAACATACTTGTCTCGTTTCAACCCAGAGGTGGATACATTGCCTGAGTGCAGCTCGTAAATTGCTTCAGGCCCTCTTCCAGTAAAGATGCTGGACAAATGAGAGCTATTATTAGCATAGACAGCAGTGGTGTCCAGCAGCTAGGACTGGACAGCACTAGATTTATATCTGTGGATTAAAGTAATATTAATAATGGTTAACATTAAGCTAGCACTTCTGACTATCAGGGTCCTCCCTCTCCCACACTGTAACACCACATCTGTTGTAACACAGGACTGACATATCAAGCCATTCTGTTGCCATCTAAAAATTCAGTGTGATGACCTAAGAACTCACAGATTTAACTGGGACCTAAAGCACACCCAGGAGCAAGAGAAAAGACACAGAGCTGCCTCATTAAATTGAGGGATGATCTCAGAAATATCAAGGTGCCAGACAGCTGCTAGCAAGCACAAATTGAAGGGTGGCTGGATTGTGCCAGCTGTCTCCAAAGCAGCTGCTTAGGGTAGGACACAACTTTCTGAAGAAGGCAGCTGAGAGTAGAAAGTGTGGCCCAACAGCCTGATGAGTTAATGCTTTCTGCAGACATGTCTCCAAGTGTGTAGTTCAGTCTACTGAACAAATAAACAATAATCCATAAGAGAAATTGAGAAGTCTTCAGATCCAAAGGACACGAGGAAGCTACAGTAAGTTCTTGCTGTTTACAGCATTTCTCTGCCAGAAGTTCCATAAAACAATCTGCTCAGAAAAACTGTTTATGTTCCATCATGTAGCTCTTCTTTAGATAGGATTTCCAACTCATGACTAGTAAAGCCCATTTTTAAGATGTGGAATGCTTATTTAGCACCACAAAAGCCTACGTACGAGCTGTCGGGGCCATCATATTCCTTTCCTATACAAAGCACTTGACAAAGAGTTTATAAAAGCATTATCCCCATACTACAGCTATGCAAATTAAAAATCAGATTACTGATCCAGTATTCAGGGGAGCTGGAAAAGTATATTGTTCCAGGGACATAGACAGGACTCTGAAATCCAAACTATAAGGAGGAAAGAATGCCTCCAACAAGAACATGCAGAACTTTTATTGTTCTTTTTCATCCAATGATTCCCAACAAAGTGATGAGAAAAGCAAAGAAATGCAATTTTATGTGATGGATAACAGAAAGAAAAAAAAAAAAAAAAGAGAGTAAGTAAATTGGTATTTCTAGGTCTTGTAAAGAGTAAATGGGAGTGCCAATAATAAGCGATAACATTCCCAAAGGTGTCTCAGGCTCTGAATGGATCTGCTGCCTTGCTTTGACATAAACATTGGAACTAATTTTTTTTCACATCAAATCAAAATCAGAATACAGATCCTTTTTGTGTAATTTTTTTTCTTTTTTTAATCATGACAGTTGACAAGACTTCAATCGTTGCTTTTACAAACAAAATGACTGCTCAGTGATATGTGGCAAGCCAGAGTGGCTGCATTTGAAGTCAATGGTTCATTCATACTGTGTGACAGATGAGGAATATATAGCTATAATTTGTGACAATCCCTGACAGAGTTTAACATTTTTAATGGGGCAAGTCCTCTCTAAGCCAAACAAATGGAGACCATATAACACATCCATTTCACTCAAAACTATTACCACAACACTGTTGATCAGTTCCACAACAAAGAACTGAAAACAAAAAAGTAAAGGTGCCAGCCACTGAAGCAATGATTCTTTGTGTCTGATTACTCCCTAGAATACATCACCTCAAAAGCAGATCCACAGACTTCCTGATGCCTCCAGGCTCCTAGAAGCATTCAGAAGATGGCATTTCAACTCTGAAACACATCCAAGCAAGACACGAAAATAAAGCAGGGGGAAAGGGAAGTAAAACTCAGGCAAAAACAAACTTCTAAGTTTCCAGGTTAATCTACATACACATTAGTCATATGTTAGTCTCTGTGTGCCAGGACATAATGAAACTAGTACCTAAATAAAGTGACAAAAACAGAGACAACATAACACTGGTATATCTAATGAAAATTCTTGTCTGTTATAAACAGAAAATAAAGGTGTGGAGAAGATGCTGCTCTGTAAAACTACCAGTGAAATCCTTTCTCTGGATATAGAGGGCTTTGAAGTTCTATAAAGTTCAAGTGGGTGCAACTTGCCTTCAAATTTGAGGCAGCCTCATTCAGAGGACATATTGCATGACCTCCAAATATAACCCTCACTTTCATTCTACCTCCTAGTCATTACCCTCTAGTCTTAAATGAAGGTTGAAGGAAGCAGCTGCCTTCTGCTGCCTGAAAAATAAAAACTGGCTTTTTGAAAACCAGAAAACTTCCATATGACCTATAGAGATCATCAAATATAGTCCATCTTCTGTGCTGCCTTTGGTGGGGAAACAAAATCCACATATGATTTGCTCGGCTTGACTATTTCAGATTTTATTCCTTGAAGCCGCATGAAGACATCTGTATAGAAGCAAAAAGAGGAGTGCTGTAGCTAGGATTTGCAGTTGCTTATGCCATAAATCTGGTAGCCTCACATTTTTTGTGATTCTAGGCAGGCAACAGGAACAAGGACAACCAGTGGAGAAGTCAATCAAACCTGTACTGTTACAAAATCCCTCTGGACCTGCAATGAATGCAATGGATATTTAAGTCTCTCTATTGTTTCCCCATTCTCGGTTGGAAAGATTTCAAATTCATCTCTAACCACACATTGCTCTAGGGTGGCTAATACATTTAGCAACCCATTTCTCCAGGTCATGACTATGTCTTTGAATTGCAGCCCTTGACATTTGGCATACCAATGGATTCCACTATCTAGTGTTACCTGTAAACTTAAAGAGAGGGATTATTCTATCCTATCACCTCACTTATTAGTGAATGCATTAAGCAATATCAGCTCCAACACTGAACCCCTGGGAACACCACTGCCCTATGCCAAAACAGGCACTTTGTTTCACCCTACTGAAGAAACAGCTCTTCATGTGGAAAACACAGGGGTTGGAACTAGATGATCTATAAAGTCCCTTCTAACCCAAGCTGTTCTAAGAACCACCAGTACTGTGATGAAGAGCTAACAAACTGATTGGCTGACAAGTTGGAACTTATCATACCTTTGCAGGGGAAGAAACAGCACAGATCAGATCCATTTCATACGTTTATTAGTTATCAGACTTCAGTGTCTGTTGTCTCTGGCCACACATTCCTAAAAAACTAATAAAGATTTTTCCAAAGAAGCAATGAGGAAATCTAGACTATGACATGAGCCATTACTTACAGAGTTAATAAAAAGGCCCTACATTATTTATTCCAAGATCTGCAGAAGAAGTACTACTTTCTCAACCAACATGAATAGTTTTTTTCTTGAAGTGCACACTTGCCACCATAATATCCTTATTATTCTGAACACATGCTTTGAATTATTTCTACATTTTTCAAAGGATATTAAAATGTAGTTGGAAACATCAGCAATCAAGTGTCCCTTTGAGGTAGATTTGTGCTTTTAGTTGCAATTGATAAAGTGCAGCCCCTTCTAGGGTTGAAAATAATACTTTAACTACAGTATTCACACACAACAAACCCCTGATGTTACATTACACTGTCCATCCAATCCAGAGGCTTATTTAAAAACTCTGATATTTGTATTTAATTAAAGCAGTTTATAGTCAGACAATGAATCTTCCCACTAATTTTGAATAAATAAGGAAAATAACTAGCTGCAGGACCATCTGGTCAATAACTTTCCTGCCTGTGGATCCTTTATACTAGGAAAGCAACAGGAAAGTATCAACAAGCAGAAGGATTCAACTTACAGTTCAGAGGTCTGAAGTGAATATGCAGTATCTTTAAAAGAAAAGAGAATATATCTGAATCTGACTCCTGTACTTGGAACTGGATAGTTGATAGAACTGGATTATAGAATGGAGCCTCAGAGCAAAGTCTTAGTTTAGAATATTCTGTGCTAGTGTAAAATATGCTGGACCAGCAATTTTGGCAATTTGTGATGCATTTCTTGTATATTCATTGCTCGCATACAGCAACTGCCATGTCTTAATTTTGTTATGTTTCTATTCTGAAAAAATTTGAAGCAATAAAACATGATTGAATGACATTTTGTCTCCATGCCACAACACTCTGCCACAGAGCCATGCCACCTGTCACCGTTGCTGGCTGCAGGAGACTGAGCCCTCCACTAATAGTTCCCCTGATTATCCACAGCTCACTGGTCAAAGCCCTCTGCATTTTCAGTTCCACTAGGGATAATCTCCTCTATAATTGTACTGATGGGAAATGACAGATTAGAAGGGAGATCAAATGATTTTCAGTCTGAGCTCTATCAAGTTCTTGCTGGACTGTTCTCAAGTCTGCATGCTCTAGGCTTTCCTGGCAGTGTCCTACAAGCCATCTCAACATTCACACTGCAGGAGAGGCCTGCAATTTAAGGCTGCTGAGGAATCAACTGAACAAGAAAAGAACAGTGATCCCCATCCTGTCACTCATTTACAGGAAGAAGTAGATAGGAAATGTATGTGAAAGAAAAGATTGAGGTAACAAATTTGTCTCAAAAGAAAAAGCTGAAAATTATTTTTCAGCTCTCAATGCTTTCTAAAACTACAGTCTTGCTTAAAAGATTGGATGCAGCAACAAAGAAATATGACTAAAAAACCAATGTGTCATCTGTACCTTGGTAAAAAGAGAGATGGGCCAGTCTTGGCTTTCTGGGCCAATAGACCTAGCCAAGTGTCACTTTCTGTTCCCCACCTCAGCTTCCCCGACAACAATTACAAGTTAGAATGGCTAACAACTTTCCAGCAGCATCAGGAATTCATACACTCATAAAAGAAAGCTCCTCAAATTGCAGTCAGAGAAGAACCACACACAGCATTAATGCTGGTGCCTTGCAGAGCACTGGCTTGACACTCACCTTGAGCCCAAGGATGGCTGTAGCCCACAACTCTCTGCTAAAAAGGGCTGTACAGAAATGTTCTCTCAACATAGAAGGTAGTGACATGAGCTAGCACAGAACAGCTTACTTTCTTTAAAGCCCTAAAGTGATCAAAAGATCTGATGGGCACCACAGAGCATCTAAAAGGAGTGAGAGCCTTTGGGAGCAGCTGGGTGCCAGCCGCTCTGCAGGCACAGCTTGCAGAGCCAGCAGGCTGCCCTTCTGCACAGCCTCCATTCTCAGCCCCTCTCTGTCAGACGTCTCACAGCTGGGGGGGAAATGCTGGCTCAGACTCACAGGGGACACAATGGCAACACTTAAAAGAAAACAAGGTATTCTGCTTCAGAAAAATGTAATTAAACAATCCTCAAGCCAGCCACTTTTTCCTCAAGCTCTGCATCCATTGTACAAATAAAAAACAAGAAAGAAAAAACCCACCACAGATTCTTAGCACCATATTAAGTTTTATGTCCACTAAATTTTACCTGCAGAAAATAAAACAATTCGTCTGTTTTCTGTCTTTTCATAATGCATTTTTTATGCCTCTAGGTGTCTGCCTGTTTTGACTCTAGGGGCTGTAAAAAGTATTCTGTATACTATTACCTGAATAAACACCCTATAAATTACAACTGATATTTATCAGCCTCATGGCAATTCTACTACATTAGAAATAGTACAAGACTGTATTTAGATTGATAAGATATGGGTAAAAGATTAGCATACAGAGATGTCTAGAAAAAAACATGTCTGCTATTCTAGACAAAGTAAATACACGTTACTTTAATTAACCTTCCCTGCATTTGGAATTCCACCAGGATACAAAGCTAGCTGGATGACTAAATGCAATCATATTTTCAGCCCAGCCTGATACTTCACCAGAACCATTCAAATCAATTTACCCAACAGAGACATTTGTCCCTGGACTGTCACTATGGCCTGCATTGAGCCTCCTGCACTTCTTCATTTTCTGGCAGGGCCATCATAAGCAAGCGACACAGAGGGTAATGTATGGGAACTCAAATAAGTTATAAATCCTCCATTCCTTCATCAGCCATCAGCCTAAGTGAATTTACTCCAGTCAGCACTGGCAAAGACTCTCTCTGCTCTCAGGAACAAGCCAGCTCTAAGATGACATGTTCTTCAAGTAAAAGCTCCTCATTGCTCTTGGGAAAAGAAGGCATTGCAACAGGAAGGAATGGCAAGAGGCTGCACCCCTGACAGGTAGCGATATGCCTAAGTATCAGCAAGTCTCTACCATGTATTTAGAAGATGCTTCTCAAATGTTTAGAAAACCTAAATACTGCTCAAATGTTTAGAAACTAAGAATCTATCTCATAAAAAAAAAAAAAAATCTAACAGCACAATTATTCAACTGACCAAAATTTGTTTTAAGGCACTACCTCTTAAAGCAGTTTTACTAGTAATATCAAACCAAAATCCTAAAAAATAGTCAACACCCAGACCCAAAAGAGTGGACAGTCACCTGCACTTCAGGATAAAGAGAAAAAAAGACCCAGTTATTTTAAAAAAATGAGAGGAGTAGTGAAAGATACTCTCCTTTTTCATAATGGCATCCTAGAGTTTCTTACAAGGTCTTTTTGAACACCCTTCAGAATGTCACAGGTATCCATTTCCCTGTCACACAGCCAAAAGGATGGTAATTGAAGAGTTGAGTTGCCATTTACTAGCTCATGCAAGAATCCTTGACTGACAGGGTACACAGGCAGCCGGATGCTCCAGACCAGTAGAGACATATTTGCACAAAGCACTTGCAATGCCAACAGCCAACACTGTAGGTACATACTAACTCCTCTCCTACCTACTGTAACTGAAGGCCTCCCCACTGCACTTGTTTATTTGATTAGCAAATATCACAACTGCAAAGCTCCTGGGCCTTCACTGCTTCCCTCTTCCTTTTCAGTGGTATGGATACCAACTCTACAACACCACTCTCCACTCAAGAGGCCAGGTCTAAGGAGCTTTGTCATGGCATGTCAGTCCCTGGATGCAAATGGCTACATAGCTACAACTTCTGTCTACAGAGAGAAATGTAGAACAAACAGAGACAGTTTACACCAGTGAAGTCATAGCCCTGGCCCTTTCCCTAGCAGAAGATATATGCTGTTCAGCTAATAACTAGTGTGATTGCATGTAAACACAGATTTGATATTCTGAGTATCCTGTTGTCCACTGTATTTGTGATTTCTAAGTCACAGATTATCAAAAAAATCTTTATAAGTTAGTATAAAGAAAATATTCAAACACTTTACCAACAAAACCAAAAGGAAGGCACTTTGTTCAACAGCATATTAGAAGTTACAGCAATAAGGTGAGAGGATTAGATAAACAATGGATCTATTCTGAAACATCTGGTGTAAATTTTCTTACCCTGGCATACTGAGGAAAGCAGAGATATGGGTGCTTTCCACCCACTGGCATTTCCTTTCTTTCAGGCACATAAGACTTTGGAGCAGTTATGATAGGGGGGTGGTTTAGGTTTGAGACACAACCACTGTTCCAGCCTGGGCACCCAGGCTATAAATATTACCAGCAATTTCCCAGTCACTAGCCTCACAAAAGCAGCTTTCCAGAGGTTTTCTACACACAATTTTAGTTGAAAGCACAAAAAAATATAATAAGCATCTCTGTTCAGGTAAAGGCAAAGCTTTACGTATTTAAGCCCTAAGTTTGGAAAAAAGTTTAGGTCAATGTTTATGACCTAAGACCCTTTCTTCTAACAAGTTCAACTTCAGGGCTTTCAAAACTAAATCATTCAGCCCACCCTGCCCTGGGATCTGCCCTCCTCCTCTGCACCCATTCTCAGAAGTGCATGTGCAGGCATACTCACACTCTCATCCCACTCTCATCCCAGTCATTTCATACCATCATAAAAGCCACAGTCTCTTCTTTCCCATGCATCCATCTCATTACCCATCCTTAGTACACATCTTGAGTAATGCAATTTAGTTCAATGTCACCAAGAGAAAGACATTCCTCTGGGACTGTCATTACCATAAACTACAATCTGCTGCCAGTTTGTATGTCCTTATCCACCCCTTGTTTTAACTTTATAAAGCATAGCCAAGTGTTTTGCACTCCAGTGTTGTCACTTAGATTCAGAAATCTTTTCCTCTTACCCCCAGAATCATGCTTTACATTTTGCTTCCCAGTACATCTCTTAATCTCTCAATCCCAGCACCACAGCACAGTTCTGTTGCCCTGTCAGCGCCCATCTGCTCATCCTGGGTTGACTGCCACTTTAGAGGAGTACTTCCCTGGCCTGATGCAAGTCAATTGACCTCTCAAGACCACATGAAACTCTACTCAGCAACCTCAGAGGGCCTTGTGGTACTGTCAGGTGAAGCAGGACAATCAAGACTGGCCATCAGTGTAATCATAGCTCTCCTGTACTATTGCCTTTAGTGAGGCAAGGTGGCTTGGAAATGTCATTCCTTTAGTGTGGAAAACTGCACAGTGAGAAAGCACAGAGAACTGTGTTCTCTGCCTGGTGTGCCAGAGCAGAACCCAACTGCCGATTACTATCTCTCCTTGCACAGAAAGGCCAAAAATGTCACATGGTTCCAACAGTTAAATTTAAATCCTCCAAGAACAACAAAATAACACAAAAAAGGCTGAAGGGGAAAAGCCAATGCTATAACTGTAGTAGAAAAGAGTCATTCTTTGTACCAAGACATGCTATGACAATTGCATTAAAAATAAATCATTCTGACTTTTTTGTTCACCAGTGGCATTTGTCTGCCACTGTTTTTAATTCAAACTGGGCTGAAAAACAACTCATCCATTTTGAATCCCGGATCTCATTGAACACTAAGGGGAAAGCCACACAGTTAGTAACAGCCAAGCAGTAAAGAAAAAGGAACTTGATAAAGGTGGTACATTGCAGACAAAAAGAGATCATTTTGCTGCTCTGGGATTTCAGCAATGCTGTGGGAAAGCTTATATATTAATAAAACATGATTATTGACAATTCGCTAAGACTTATTGTTAGGTCTTTCCCTTTTTCTTGTATACTTGTACACTTGTACTTATTTATCACAGTCTATAAAAACCGATCATGAAGCGTAAAAATGTTAGAATTACTTTGTAAAGGGTTATACATCTATACAGTCTAATTCTGCAAACAGCTTCCCAATATCTCAAAAGCATTATATATAAGAAATGGCATCCTGTTCATTAGATTGAGGTCATACTGCCATTTTGGGCATTAGACATAGGCCATAAAGGCCTTCAGATCTCTCATTTTCTATAGCATTCACATCCTTTTTCCTGTTTTATGGACTAAGTTATTCAGCAGATTTTTTTTTCTCCCAGGCAAGAACATCTCTACACTCCAGAAATTATCATCTTACCACTTGATGCGAGCCCCAGTTGGGTAGACTAGAGTGAAATAATCAAAGAAATCTAGCAGCATGTCTGCTCATTTAAGCCCCCTTCTCCTTCAACAGACCAATGCTTCCCAATGCTTCTTGCTTTCTTTACTTGTTCAGGACTTTAAAGACTTGGGAAACATTTACAGTCATGCCAGATGTTGCTTACTTTTATATGTCACCCCCAAAACACTACTCATTTATACCAATAAGCAGTAGATTAGCTAGTAGATAGTTCCTAATCAGTCTTCCTTTTCATTAGCATCCACATTATCTCTTCAACTCATGAGGGTCCTTTAAGAGACTTCCCTTCTTTGAAATGAAGAGGCTCCTAAGTGACCTTATTCTGTTTCTGTGAAATGGTATAGGGCCCAAACAAGGGCACATCAGCTTATCTCCTAGCTTGTTTTCTTAATCATCTCTCTTCAATAACTTAAAAAAAAAAATCTTGCTGTGCTGCTGGGAAGAACTGGCTCATGTTGCAGACCTGTTTCCGTGCAATAAATTCAGCATTAGAGCAAACTTCTGAGGTACCTTCCATAGGTCAGATTTCTTCTTTGCATGCTCTTTCAGAAGAGAGACAAGAGCCCCTAACCTGCTGACTCTGTTCTGTCTTGGCCTGCTACCAAACTTACCAATAGAAGTAACAATCACTTGATCCATTTTAGAGAAGCACAGGAAAAAAGGTTCTCAAGAAAAGGGAAGTAGCTACTTGTTCTATAGAAAATAAAATTAAACCCTAGATTTCACCAGGATGCCAAAGGAGCACACACTCTGGGACTACATCCACCTTGGAGTCCTCCAACCCCTTGAGCTGTTGTAGGTTTTTATTCTTCCTTGTACTTATTTTTACCCTTTTTCCTTAAGACATGCCCTCAGCTTCCAAAAGAGAGAGACTGAATAATCTCTTAGTAGCTGACAGAAACAAGATCTTCCCACAGTCAATCATTCAAGCAGAATATCATTTGTTCTCTGTTTTTCCCCACCTATCTTTATGTAGTTTCAAAACCCTGAATGGCCTGCCAGTCCTTTATGCTTTTCCTTACCACACATCTGAAAGACATGGAAGTGCTATTAGCTCCATTTTGCTAATATGGGCTACAAATATGGGTTTAATCAACTAACTGAATGCATCATCCTATTTACAAAAATGTTCATAAGCAACAGACAGTAACAAGCTTAACAGGTATCTATTTTAGAATGAGATGAGTCAGGCCCTGGAAGATTCTGTTGTTCTTCATTGCCCATAAGGGGAGTCTGACTAGTTCAAATATGCCTCTGTGGCAGGTGTCTAAGTTAAGAGCGAGTCTTCAGTGTAACTGAATGTGCCAAGGGTCACCAAGGTTTGCTTACCAAGAAACAACTTCCAGGCCAACCAGGAACCACAAAGCACCTCTGAGAAGGATAGCAGGAGCGCTCTGCAGCTACTCAAGTCAATGCTGGGAGAAAAGGACATACCCCAATGCTTACAAACAAGCCTTCATTTAGTCTTGTGCCAGCACTGCACAGACATTGCCACCATTATTTATTCCTATTTACCAAGCACAAAAGAAGGTAAAATTTGCAAGGAAAACCAGTAGCATAATTCAGATAAGAGTCATACTTCCACATAATACCCAGTTAAAAAAATAAAAAAAAATAATAAGTAATAAAAAAAACACTTTCAGAAATCCAGGACTGTGCTTTCTGAACACAAATGCCAATGCAAGTACAATACTGATCAAGGAAAAATAACTAAAACAGATACAGAGGAAGGCTATCAGGAGACAGACAAGCCTATCCAGGAAAAAGAATATTAAAAAAGCTTGAATTGTTCAGAACAGCTAAATAAATGTTGAGAGGAGATACATTTACTGTGCACAAACACCCAGGAGTAGAAATAGCTGAGGAGTGGAAACGACTATTTAACTAAGGACAATACTGGTACAAGAACAGATGGTTATAAACTGCCAAAGAATAAATTTAGACTGGAAATTAGACAAAGGTTTCTAATCAGCAGAGCAATGAAGCTCTTAAAAAGCCTTTACAGGAACAGGGGCAAAAAGCTGCTCTAAATGAGCGATAAAGCTTCATGCATTTCTGAAAGGTATTATGAAATATGGTTCCCTACCAAAACACAGAACCGGAGGCAAGGACTTCTGAGGCTCCTTGCAGTCTCCTGTTCCTCTACATTTCACAGTAAAATCCATTCATAGCAGCACCAGCATATCAGAAGTACAGTTCTCAAATACCTTGGCCTCTCAGAACAACTACATGAAGAACCATTCTGGCTGGACTTTGCTGAAGGGTAAAACAAGTTAGCTTCTAAGGAAGGGACTTTGGGAGCAGCCAAACCTGTGAAGAAAGCCTGAGCTGAATTTTTACATGATTTCAGTACAAAAGCCACAGACGGGGCAAGCACAGATAGAACAAGTTATCTCCTTTAAAGCTCATAAAACAAAACTCTTGAAAAATTCCAGGGGCTCCTGGGTACAGAAAAACTTCTCAATACATTGCTCCATGCCAGAGAACCCTCCTGATGACCATCAGTCATTGGAAGATGCACTTTTGTTGTCTGACAACACAATATCTTTATCAAAAGACCAATTTTTTTCTTCCTCTTTATTTTTATTGAGGTTTTCCATAAAATACAAGGATGGAGCTCAACATTATCATTACACATTGTGTCTTTGTTTTCTATGAGTAGGACACAGTCAAGTCTTTTGCAGACCCGTACACCATGGTAAATATTTGATCTTTTCAACATGTGGATGTGTTAAAAGCTTTGAAGCACAGGAGGAAAGTAGCTTCCTGAGAAGTACTGCAGAATTATAGGGTTTGACCTATTTGCTTCATTCCTTAGTTATTGGCTGCATCATGTTTATATGTGGGGATATGCCACATAAAATATGTATCATTATTTTAGGATCAAAAACCAAAAAAACTTCCAAAAAAATGGGAATTTGCCACAAAGACTATCTCATCCAGCAACTCCCTCTTGACAGCCATTTCTATAGTCCATATTATCAGGGCAGTTGAGTATATTCTAAACATTTCAGGCAAAAGTGCTTGGAAAGCCCTAGACCCTGAGGAGATATTCTCTGGGATACTCAGCCAGAAACAGGCCATGGATAAGTTATCTGGACAAGACTGTTCCTGATAAAGTGAGGAAACACATGAGGTATTTTTGTGGAACACAAACTTCACTGCTTCTTCAGAAATCTTCAGCTAACTGATGTAAGACAGACTATGTGGTTTTCAGTTGCAAGCTCTTTCCCCTTGGGAAAATCATGAGAGCTCCAAAATTGATACAAATAACCCTAAACTGACGGTTACATGCAGAGGCCATAACATTCCCACTGTACACCTCCTTCCACAGACTAAGACCATGCTCACTGTGACTGAATCCTCTGATGACGGGAGGTTTTCAACTGCACGCCTGATTAAATGCTGCCTTCCAGAATTCTTGGATAACAGGAATTAAATTTTAATGCCCTTAATCTAGTTGACACTTTCTCATAAGCTCTTCCTCCTTCCCTTCTCCTGTGTTATAAATGGCCAATTACCTAATCTAAGGTAATGCAGGTTTTGGTCAACGCTAATGAAGATGCGGTGGGTGAGATCCTGCTTGCAGCACAGTCCCATTAGGAAAGGTTAATCACCTCCTAGCTTACAATCCCATGTTTTAGCTCCAAACAGTGAGGAGGCAGAGAAAGAGGCATCCATCACACTAACCAAACAGTACAACAAATGCCTGGCACTTGATCAACAGTAAAGTGCTCTCCTGATGGGAAGAGGAAGATGGCAAAATGAAGACCAACAGTGACTCTCCAAGGTTGCTCAGGACAGAGACCCCCACATAAGAAGTAGGGAAGGGAAACACCCACAGCTAGCACTTGAGATTTGTGCTTTAGAAGAGAAGTCTGCACTTTCCTTCCCTGAGAAGGAAGCGCATCACACTGTATGAAATGTTACCCTTTCAAGGAATCAAAAACCTTGTCTCAGTTAAATGTGCATAAGTAGCTGAAGGAAACCAGAGAGGAACAGTCCCAACTTCAGTAGAATAAAACAAACCTTCAGGTACGTATGAATATCTCATAATTCCAAAGCCTCAGGAACAGCCTAGGCAATGGGCAATGGAGTAGTGCTATCTTTTCTGTACATTCAGACTATCCATTGCTGTTCAATGTTCATCAACAAAAATCATTTATCTCCAGTGAAGTTAGAATGCACATGAACATAGAGCCTAAGAGTGTATTTGCTGCATCAACAAGGCCGGACCCTGCATGGCTACATCTGCTTTTAGAGATATCTAGAACTAAGCTTCATGACACTAAGTCATTCCATTACTCAGTCCTTACTTAAAGAATAATTTCTTTTGTGATCTGAGGCAAAGGGATTGTTGGTAGGAGGAGACGAGACACTCCTAAAACTTTTGCATTCTGATTGACTACAAGATAGTGTTGTGTAATTACTACAAAAAACAGATATTTTTTTTTTTTTTGTTTGGGTTTTTTGTTTTGGTTGGTTGGTTGTGTTTTTAACTCTGAGGATTTTTTTCTAGAATTGTCTTTATTCATTACCACTGTCCATGACCATTAAATTTCCTTCATGTAAACAGTGAAAATCATTCCTCCTCATCCATAGATGCTCCCAGAAAAATGAGAAATTCTTCAGTTGTGAGACAGAGGTATTGCCTCTTTACTGTATTTTTTTTTTTAATATATCTATATATTCATGTCTCCAGGTCACCTTCCTTGCTAGACCTTTCCAGCTTTTAAGGCTTTTTAGTGTCCTTGCCCAGATGACAGAAATATTCCCTCTATCATCATTTGAGATACCTTACAAACCCAATTTATGCAATCAAGAATAGATCCCATGATGTCAAAGCTGAAATAGGATCCCCTGAAACTGGTAGCATGTAAGGCAGAAGATAGAAATTTTTTTAGCTGTGTTTAGTCATGATCAAATTTAGGCTCTTTATCGTTCTAGAGCAACCTGACATCAGTGAGTACTCCATTTAGTTTGCAAAGTAGGAGGATGTTTCCATGCAGTCTAAACTTAACCTTACTTGAACAATTTCTGCTGTAGTTACCAGGCTTCTCTCTACTCTTGATCAATAAATATTCAAGTGAAACATTTTATGTTAATTTCTTCTGAAGCAGAAAGGCAGACAATAGTAGCAAAAGAATCCTCTGTTTGGAATCTGAACAGTGATCGAAACACTCAGATGGTGATCCTCCACAGCTGCCTACTGAAGAAAATGCCTACTTGAACTGCCACCAACTCTGATACCTAAAGGACAAATTATGAAAAAATACAAAAGGAAACCCATACAGACAGCTGAAGTGGCAGGCAGAGATTTAAAATTTGATCTGAGTGATCTCTTTGCAAATCTGCAGAGTGTATGTAAGACCAACATTAGGCACAGGAGAGTAAGAAATCTAATTAAAGAGCATGAAATTGCTCAATGAAAGGGTTTTGAAAAAAGCTTAGAAATTAGCCTTTCTGAAGCTCTTGTCCCAAAATTGTTTTCAAATTATTTTCTAAATACTTAACCCTTTATTTTACTAGAATAAACTTTATTTTTTCTTCTTTTATCTTAAGGCTTAATGTGTGTCTTTAGATGAACTAGCCAACACTGAGCATTCTTGTTTTAAGAACCACTGATAAACTTGCATTTTATGACCAGCTAACTTCAAATAATATTTTCAGGTTCTCAAGCTGTGTCTACACAGCCATACTTATCAAGCAATGCACAGAGACTCAAAAGGACCTACTATTATAACTCCTTATGATACAATCCAGTGTAGTTCAATGAACAGATGAATGGATACAGCAAAGACACTAACTCATGGATTGCAGCACTCCAGGAAAAGACATCCACAACATCCTGTGAGTACTAAGAAGGAAAAATAATTTGCTCAGTATAAATTGCAGGGGAAAAGCTCTATATCTTCCACATGAAAAGAATGCAGTTTAATAAAGACCAGAATTAGCATCACACTAAAAGACAGAACCTAGGCATGCTCAGACAATTCCAGAAATACTCTGCCATAGGTAGTTTCATGGATCAAAAGGGAAAAGACAGATTTACTGCCCAGGCCAGAAGTTTCCAGGCATAGGAGGAGTGTGGGCCTTGCTGTGCCCTGCTTCTTCAAGAAGACAGTCATTTGCCTTAAGAAGGTTTTTCCTTTTCTTTGGTGTGTGAAACAGAAGGTAGTTCTCAGGTGGATTCAGAGTTATTAATAAGTGTCTTTGGATGTTGCTGCAGCTGATCACTGTGATTACTAGTTTGCATTGTACTGATGAGTAATAGAAATAATAGCATTTCTACTATGAAGGACTTTCCTACTACAACTAGGAAAATTAGGAAGAGATACTTTCATTATCAGGTTAAGGTTTCCAAGAACACCTGAGCTCAACTTTTGTTTTCTGAGAGAATTAGCACTACCCAAACATCCAGTCAAAAGCTGTAATTGGCAAATGCGGGAGATCATGAACAGTGGCTTAGTCAAAATTTCCTGTTGGATTTCCAATTAAAAAAATTACATTTTTCAGCATTTATTCAATAGCATTCATTTACCTGGAAAATAAAGAAATCCTTTTCAGCTTTTGACCTATCTTCTTTGACCACAAGCGTCAATTAGAGCCAAAAGCAAAGGAATTGTTCTGATGTTGAAGCTTTTCCTCAAGAACTTTTCAAGATCTTCCAGTTCTCCAAAATACCCCACAAAGTAAGTTATGTACTGGTCATCAAAGCAGAATGGCTGTTATTTTCTCAGAGCTTGAGCCATATTCGAACCAGAGGAAGACAGATAACTGATCCCAAACTAGCTCATCCTCCCTGCCATCTCCAAACTGCCTTTTGAAGAGGAAGCTCCCTTTGACATCAAATAGTCCCGCTACCTTTTATAGCTAGCAGCTCCCAGATTGAAAGGAGATATAAGACAGGAGCAACAAATGCCAAAGGAAACTTGGAGTCATTAAAAAACAAAACAAAGAAATTAACAAAAAAACACAAGCAAACAAGTTGCAAGGGAAAATTTGCTCCATGCTTACTAGTTCAAAAATTCTGTCTCTGGAGAATTCAACCCCTTCTGCTTTGGTGTGTCCTCCTGCTGTTTTACTGCAAGCTCTGTCAATTCACAGCTGCTGCTCTATACAAGTCCTGGGCTGCCTTCAGAAAAAAAAACAAAAAACAAAAAAAAACCAAAAAAAAACACATGGAAAAGTTGGAGAACCATTTTGCCCACTCAAACAGCAAATCCCAAGTCAGAAAGATGACACCAACTCCGAAGCCAGAAGCCTGCCTTATAACAGCAATAACAAGGCAAGCTAGGGCAAAAACTGTACTTATCAAAGTAATGACAGCAGCATCAGCTCTTTCCCACAAAGCACAGGCCCTGCTTTGAGTTAGTCTAACTCACCCATGCTCCTGCATTCTCACCCAAAATGCTCTCAAGTTACTGGTGCACTGTGACCCAGTCTGGTCTCCAAAGCTCAGTATAATCTATATGAATCACTTAACTGGAACAGCAAGAAGAGTTCAGTTATTTGCTACCACATATACTTTTGAGGAAGGCAAAGCAAGCATCCCACTGTATACAGAAAACACCATCACATAAAGTCTTGATTGTATTTCTCAATCCCTTAAGCCTTGAAGCCATAACTACTACATCAAGATAAGACAACCCCAGACAAGGATCTGAGGAGGACTTAGAGACAAAAAAACCCTATCAGTGAAGCCTAGGTTTGGTAAATTTTCATGGTAGCAGAGACAGGACGCTGAAAAGTGATGAGAAACACCACTTCTGAAGTTAAAAATCCCTCTGTTGTATATCTGATGATACAGAGAAGCATTTCTGAAGTTGTATCTGGGAATTTAAATTTGAATGACAAATCAGAGATGAGCTTTGAGCATTGGAACATTTACTCGCATCTTAAACTTGCTAGAGTTGTCCAGATAAGAAGCTTCTCTTGCCCTGGAGAACATGCATGACATGGAATTTCCATGCCACAGTTCCTGGGCATTAATGTCTGTTAGCAAAAACTGCTGCCTATATCCAAAATGTGTCCTAAGCTAAGGGAGTAAGAAACAATCCTTACACAATGATGTCATTAATGTAGTTAAGTCTTAAAGTTCCCAAGCTGAGTGAAAAGTAACAACTGTGAAAATTGTAATATGTGCATTAGAAGTCCTGCTGAAATACATTTAGGTATTTGAAATGGAAAACTGTTACTGACTTGCCCCAGAGTTGCAGTTGCTCCACATTAATCAGGACCAGTTATAAGGAGTTAAAAAGTGGGGAGGGTCTCAGCCTCATTTAGGCATGTAAAGATTTTGTACCCCTTCTCTATTAATCACCTCCACACCACTTATGGGGATTTGAAACTAGATATTATAAATCAGGGATCCGTTCTCAGTCAGCATAAAAACAAGAAATGGAAAACAGGTAGAGCTGTGAAAACATTGGACACACATCTACAATACACAAAGATATGAGCGATAATCAGGAAGCTAAAATGGCAGACTCCAGGGACACACAATGGGTGGAGAAGCCTTTCAACCTGTTTCTGTAAAGAAAGAATATGTTTTACAGAACAAAGGGAAGTTCTCTAACCATGACTTCAAAAATAACTAGTAAGTTTCTTCTTTTACTTTCCACACTGACCAAAAACTTGCATAAGCAACCCAAGAAAGGCTAACACCTTGGCAAGTTTGTGAAAAGTGACTTTTCCCACCCAGAAGTCTCTTTCCACCTTGTGGCAGTAGATCAGTGTACTTCAGCCATTTCAAAGACAAGCATCTAAAGTTTCCTCCTTGCAAAGACAGTAACCTCAGTAGCGCTCTACCCCAAATCTAACTGAAAGCAGGAGAAATAAAACACAAAATAACTCCCAAAACCATAAATAAGAAAGCATATGGTAGGAGAATAAGAAGAGCTGAAGTGCTAGTTATTTTAAGCTACAAGATCACATAATTTAAGTTTCCAGGGCTTCAGCCTCTCATTTTGCACATCTTGCACAAGACTTAAATAAATAAATAATTGTGGAACTAGGCAACATGCAGACATCTTCCTGACTCAGCAAGCTATTCATAAGGAATGGCCACAGACAAGAACACACAATCTCAGTTTTTCTGTTTGCTATTTAGTATGTCTGCCCTGAAACTACGGCATCTGGAAGCAGCCTCCAGAAGGTTTCCTAAACCCTCAAGCCATGGCAAAGCTGCAGGACTCAATAAATATCAAGGAAGACCTAATCTGTTGAGCACTATACAAAGCCTTAGGTGATTTTGGAAAACCTCTTTTTGAGATTAATTTGGAGAGGAGAAAAAGACAGCTGGAAGATAGAGATTATTTCTAACTTCATTTCAAGTTTTCATAATCCAAATATCCACCAACGACCTGGGAAAACTCAAGCAAAGGATGCTTTGGGTCTGTGGGTACACAGCACCATCTCGTGGAGTGAACGGTAGAAGTATAAAAAACAAGGAATGATTCCAGCACTTGAGACGTCTGCAGCTTGGCTTTTTGACAGGCTGCTCTTCTAGAAGGTTAACAAATCTCTCTATCGAATTTGTACTTTATAAAAAAAGTTCACTGCAGATCTATAAAGAACAAATGAACAGCAAACAACTCCCTATTTTTATCTCTCAAACTCATCACCGTTAACATAAACACTGCAGGCCTCTTCATAAATAGAGTGTGGGCAGACAACCATCTGTACTGAATTTTATTTGCCAGCAGGCCTAGCACAGCTGTGAGCACCCTTTTCTTACAATTCTGAATCTCCTGTACTCAAGGTGGGCAAAGAAAACAAGTCTATAAATACTAAATTTGCCAGGAACAACAACCTATACTTCTCTCTATTTAGTATTGGAAAAGAAAAAAGTCTTTTTCATTTAGAAAAAGAAGGAAACTCAGAAAAGCAGCTATTCCACTCTTTCCAGTATTTGCTCCCAAACATGGCTGTATGCTTACAGAGTGTCTGAGAAGGAACAGCTTAAGTTACCCAGCTGGTTTACATCTTACTGGTCATAAATAAAGATTTCCAGGTACTATTAAAAGCATGAAGACTTGATTGATTTCTACCTTATGACAGGTAGAAATTCATCTGTGTAACAGAAAGCATTTAAGTTCCCTGACTTCTAAAGGAGGTAGGCAAATACAGGGGGCTCTGTGCAGAAGGGATGTAGCTGGTCTTACTTTCAGCTCCATCTCAATTATTGTGTTATACCCAGCTCCACTTTAGCAAATACTTCCAAGTTTATTCTTAGTTCATCTTGGTCTCCAGGATGAAAGTTGTTTAAAAACAGAAAACACTGCATATATTGTCTAAGCATTTCAAATACCTCCCATGATTATTTTAGTACATGTCCCTCAATTATGATATTTGGTCTAAGTATGTTCTCAGTTATGCCTAAATTAAGTTTAAACGACTTTTACTATCAATATTCCATTCATATGAGCCACTAGTAGCAATTCCACAGCCAAGTGGGGATCTCGGTGGGGATCCCTGAAGACAAAGCACAAATTTATGTTTCAAGTGTCCATCAGAAGCATCTCTATTTCAGCATGATGAGGTAAGGGATTTAAGCCTCTGACCTCTTCCAAATGGGACAAAATGCTACTGGTAAGAAGTGCAAAAAAAATAGAGAGGAAAAAAGAGAGAAGAGGCTGGTGGTTTAGGTACTGGGGTTGTTTTGATTGTTTGGTTGTTTAATTGTTTGGGTTTTTTGGTGGGTTTTTTTTCTGACAGTACAAATCCTTCCTTAACTCCTATGATTTGTGTTTAACAATGTGAAGCATGGATAATTCTGTCTGATCTCAGTTTCCAGCTTCCAAGTAACTATGACAAGATGAATTTTCAGGAAAATCTCCATGCTGCAGCACTAAATGCTTCAGAATCATGTGGCATGTAGGATTAACATGGTGCCCTGCCTAGCTCAATACACTACGCAAATGTGCACAACTCAGCAATAGTTCACACAGGTATTTCAGATATCTATGCATGGCCACTCATCTACCAAATGCATATTCTGCACAGCTGACACTACAGTTACAAGCCATCAAAATCATGCCCTATTGGGTAACTTTAAATGTTTCTGTCAAATATGCCCACTGACCTGAAGATAGATACTGGTATCTCTGCCCATCACACACATGTACAATCACTCAAACAGATTTTCTCTTGCTCCATATGAGAGAGCAGGAGTGCCTACAACTATTTGCTGGCAGTCAGATTCACAGACTCTGCTTCTAAGCACTTTGGCTCATTTGCAGACAGCCAGGTCTGCTCAGTTCATTCTGCGTTGGTAACACAACCAATGCAGTGTTAACAACAGCAATGCAGAAAAATGAGTCTTCGCTGATGTCAGCAATTGTGCTGCCTTCTGTAACATGCAGTTGGCCTGGATCCATAATGTAAACCCTGGTGCACAGGCACTTCTTGTGACAGTCTGCATATCCAACACCTGACAGCTCAAGTCTTCAGTAACAAAAAATACCAATATTAGCCCTCTCCAGTATTTTGTGGAGTTGAACTATGAAACTATCTGTGACAGATGAACTGTTAAAGACACAGATGCTTCTATGGGACCTACAAATTGTATGACGGATGGCTTGTGATATTGCTATCTATCTTCATCATTTGCCTGAGATCAGAGGGCAGAAATGTAACAGACAGAAGGTCATTTAGTACAACCTGAAAAGGAAAAAAAAAAAAAAAAAAGAAAAGAAATATGACAGATGGTTATGGGAAGCCAGCAAACCTGACAACAGTTTTGCTGTGGTCAAGCACTGCAAATCGGTTTCAGACCAGAGACAAGAGGAAGAATAGAGCCCCAACCACACTTCCTTCAAAATTAATGTTGGAGACTCTCTGGAAGAAAAAATATGCTTATATTTGGCAGATATATTATTAAAGAGAGAATCTAGTCAGGACACTCTAGTCTAGAGGTCAGTTATGGTATCTGAGACAGTTACTCAATAGACATAAGCATAACTACTCTTGCATTAAGGCTAGAGACACCTGAACAAAAGCTACAAAGATTAAACTCGGTTTTCATAGAGATGGAGTAATTTTCAAATCTCTTTCTCCATTCTGCTCAAGACCACACTCTCAAGCACTGTGCTGACAATATCCTGAAAGGCATATCCTAGACTAGGGAGGGCCACCAGAAGCCCATGAGTCTCCAGCTCAGAGGTCTGTGAAGAGCCTCAGGAAGTCACAGCCAGTAGCTTATTAAATAATAAACCTATGCAGAGGAGAATGGACTAACTTAGGTCAATGCTTTTAAACGAAGGTTAGTTAGTTGCCCTCTTTCTCAGGTTTTTAAGCATTTTCTGCTAACTTTCACAATAAATTCATACTTTTGATGCGGTCAATGAATCCTGAGCTTTATTTTGAAAATGATGACATCAACCACATCCTACTTTTTTATTCCTTCATTGTTTTCTGTGCAAAGTTATTCTAAGAATTTTGCTGAAAAATGCAAAGTTTTGCTTGCCCTAAGTGTGCGGTTTTCATTGATTAAAATACCACCCATGAAAAATTTTCACCAGCTCAGTATATGCCCAAGACTTTGAATGAACTAACGTTCACAGATTAGAAAGCTTTTTCATCTGCAGACAGCTGTTAGCTAACTGGAGTTTCGGTTAACACCTACATCCCAACAGAGTTCAAGTTATATGATTACTCTTAGTGTTTTTTTATTGAAAAGCCTAATTCCTACCACAATCAGAGAAGCTATTTTGTGTCCCAAAATCTCTAAGGACAGCAAAAGGCAACTGAAGTCCCAGACTCCTCTCCTAGCATTTGACAAGGCCTCAGATGTCAGTACACAATGAAACACCTCCACAAAGATAAATTAAATCCACCAAAGTGTGCTCCCCTGTGCAAAGCTTGTTTCACAGGTACCCAAGCAGCCAATTTCAATCTGCCCCTCAGGGATCATTATTAAGATAACTGTAATTAAGGTTTTTTCATCTAATCCCCAATGTTCTACTGCTGAGATTATTATACCAGCTCCTGAGTAACAAGATTGCAACATAATAAAGCTATGTCCCTATACACAGCTAAACTCCACTGGAGATCAATAGTAGTCTTCTGTCAATGACAGGAAATAATTAGTACATTAGGAAGCTTGGATAGTGAACAAAGAATCTCCTTCAGGACCTCTGACTCGTCCTGCCTTTGTTTTTCTGTCAACAATTTCCACTGCAAAACATCGAATAAGCATAAAAGATCTGTCTCTTGATCCCTACTGACCCCAGCTTCCTCCCTCAGGTAGCCCCAGAATAAAAAATTAGCAAGAAGAAAAAAAGTTTAAAAATTCTAGTACTGCCTGAATCTCTCTGCATGTTGGCATTCACTCAGCTATCCACACAGTAAATATTTTATGACATAGATTTGCCCACCTAATGACAGTAATCTTGAAGGCAGCTTTTAATCTAAGATATATAAAAACAATACATATAAATCTTAAAAACAAAACAATTAGGCACATTTGTTATGTGGACTGTGAGAATGCCATGCCAGATTTTGATCTGCAACTACTGGCATAAATCAGAAGTTACCTCATTGAATTAAAATAATTACTTTGTATTTATAAATATTACTGCAAACAAAGTCTAGTCTGTAAAATAGAAAAGATTGACTTCAATCCTTATCAATTTGTTCTCACCCAATAATGTAGGCCCCTCTTTGCAAACTGTTCGCTATGTAGCCAGCCTGGGAAATAAGCAATAATCACCTTGAGGACCCAATAGGAATAAGGAGGCAATACAGTGTGTGCTGTGGCAAACAGCTCTATGCTGTCTGGGAAAGCACCCAGTGAACTCTATCCCATCTCCTTAACACCCTACTTATAGCACATCAGATTTAGATCAATGGCTTAAAAGCACACATTTATAACCCAGCTGAGTGCTGCAAAGATGGGAGAGCACACAAAATCCAGGTGGGACAAAAAACAGATTAAGGATTATTCTAAGCAAGTCAGGACAGTAAACCCAATATGGAAATCATATTTTCATAATCCACAGTGTGATTTACAACAGACCCATAGGGGATTGGAGGGAATGATCAAAGCCAGCTACATGTTCACCTGGACTAGTGACTGGGTATCCTGTTGCAGATCAATTGCAACAGCTAAAAGACCAAACAGATTTTGTAAAGGTTTTTTTCTCTTCTCTGCAAAAGAACAGGTACTATCTGCATACCACATGGCACTCAAAATAACTCACGCTAATGAAACCATAGTCAGTGTGAGATTATCCAAAGTATTTGGACAATACAATTGAGGACAGAAGTTTCATAGCTTTGTGTGGGGGCAAAAAATCCATTTAAAATAAATGGATTTTTTTTATCCAAGCTCAGGGTGATTTTTTCCCTATAAAATCCAACCCTACACACATTTTTCATCATCTTCCAAAATCAGTTCTGTACCATGTTCTGTGAAAAAGCTATTACAAGAAAAGAATCAAAGAGTAAAAAATTGATGGCTGAAGACTTTTGGTATTTTTCTAAGTTTTTGCATAAACTGCTTCTTAAAACAAATATAAACGTGCAGGGTATTACAAAGAAAATGCTAAATTTAAAATGAATCAAATCCTTGTTGCATTTGAAAATTTAGAACATTTAAGTTATTATCTTACATTCAGTCAAAAGATGTGCTTACAGATCATCATCGACAAAAGGAGCTTGGGGTGACAGAACAAACAGAGACTCTTACTCTGCTGTAATACATTTCTGTTTCTGCTGCCAACTTACATCATTGTCTTATCAGTGATTACACCCTGGGTGTGCCATTACTGAAGGAACAGTTTCTGAGGCCAAATCTCTCATGGGGCAAAATACGTGGGACAGAGTACTACTAACTCAGCTACTTTTAAGATGAAAAGTGAAAATTATTGCCATGACTACCAAAGAGTATCAAATTAAAGAAAAATACTGTCAAAGGGAGCAGAGATCACAAGGAACAAAATTATGGCAAGAGCATTTTGTGACATGCTTATGAAAATAGCATAGCTGGTGAGCAGTGCCAGGAAGAGAATTAACTGCTAGAACTGCTCAAACGTTGATAACACAGGCTGTAATCACTCCCACCTGTAAAAATTCTCTCTCCTTCCATGCTATTGAAGTCTGTAGCGTGGCTGGACCATAGCTTATGTGCTGACAGCAGCCAGGTGTGCACAGATATCAATGACTGATTACAGCTCTCATTCTAAATGCTCCTTCTGCCAAGCTGTTGAAGCAATTGTAATTAAATCACTCACTAGAGACCTAGCTGCATTTTGGGGATCACAAAAGGATAAAGCTCGCTAGCTTTCACTATTAAAAAAAGGAGACACTTTCATGTCAGGGCACCTTGAGAAGCTGAAAGGTGTAGAAGAAGCAATTTCAAAAAGTACCTGTCACTCAAATTCCCTCTTTCTCCCTCAAAACAGGGACAGACAAATTTCTCCCTCTAATGTTGACAGCATTGCCCATTTCAGATGACTCCCAAAGGGAACATGGGGCAAACAAGCTCTTGATCTGCAGTCTGATCTGATGTTTAACAGCTGTTACTCAAGGGAGGGGAAGTGCCTGTCAGTACACTGAAAAGAATGAGCATTTTTAAATCACTGAAGAGCTAAGGCAATTATGCAGTGGGCTATTACTAAGCATCAGAAAAGTGTATGGTGCTTTAATAGGAAGTAGCACCAGATCCTTGCCCTAAAGATGTTATGTTTCTCAGCCTTGCAGGACAAATGAAAGTAAACAGTGTTAAGAAGGATGAAAGCAGGGTTCATAACCCAAATCACATTGGTACAATTTAGATCATGTACTAAAGTACACAGTTGCATTTCCCTTCTTTTTTACCCCCATTCTCAGAGGATAAGGTCATTAACTGTCAGAAGACACCAAACACTGTTTATAGTATGTGAAAGACCAATAAGTAAGCAAGAACAAAGCATGAGGAGAGAACTAAGAAGTAGGCAGTGTCTGACCTGTTGTAATGAAGTATGATTCACTCAAGATAAATCAGAGGTGACTCTTTTGCTTCATGTAGGATGGATGTCTCTGTAGTATCAAAGGCAAATCCCCAAGCATGCTGATATTTAAACAGCTGACTGGTTTAGCCATGCATGACTAATGAAGTCTATGCAGATTTATTTTCTACACACTAGCAACCTCTTGCTCTCTGACTCAGTAAGTGAGTAAGCTGGGCACATTAGAAACAAATGGGTGATAATCAAACATGAACAATGAAGAATGTTTCTATAAGTAAATCAAGCTGAGTTTGTTGGCACTGACATTAAAGGAGGTCATGAATTCTGGGCAAAAATTGGCCCAGATGGTAAAAAACACAAAATACTGAGACAGAAGGAATGGGGTTCATCTCCCAACTGGGGGTCTGAATCCTGCAATGGAGAGCACGAGCTGTAACTTCTCAGTGATTCACAAGCTAAGTTTGGGGTACAAATGGCTCATGAGACCATCAGAATAAAGCCAGCATCATAAAGGAAGGGTTACTTATTTAGCCATTTGCTCTGCTAGCTGTCTCTCCTAATGACTATTCAGCTATGCTATTAAAACTGGCGTGAGGGAGACCAGTTCTGCCACTGCAATCTAGTTTACAGACTGTGCTCCAGAAGCATCAATACACTTTCACACTCATTCACTTACTTTTTAGGGTGCAAACAAAAAGGGCATTAATAAAGAGGGTTGCCTGCTCTGACAACCTTGGCATCTCACACACATGGGGCTAAGGCCAGCCTCAGTCTTCCTTAATCAATCAAAAATACTCTTTGCTTTACTCTAAAGTAATGGCCTTAGGTATATTTTGCTAATTTTGATATCCTTCCTTTTATGTCAAGTAAAAAAAAGATTTTGGCTAGTAAGCCTCACTCACTATGATTACATAACTGAAGTTATCAGAAGCTCTTCTTGTGATGGTGTTAAATTAATGAAAAATGGAACAAAGTCACCATAACTCTCTTTCCCTCTAATCCTTCCCTCCTCCAAATGTGATTCACATAAAGACAGTAAGAGCATATAGGTTATGCATCACATGGTAAGAGATTGGGAAAAAACACACAATTTATTGCACAAAAACAAAACAAAACAAAAAACAAACAAACAAAAAAAACCCCAGCCCTGTATATTTCTTCTCTCCCAGACAAAAAACAAGCATCACTCAGCCAAGAAATCTCATTGGAAGGTTACTTATCAACAAGATCCTTGAAAAGCATGGAGATTGGAGGCATATGAAGATAACAACACGAGGACAAAAATCTTGGGCTGCCTTTTCTCTTTACCAATCGAATGAAAAAGTTGGTTTTAAACCAGGTGTTTTAAACCAGGCTATTACAACCCAAAGATTATAAATAGATGGATAAATAACCCCTCTAAAAAGCCCATCAATAGTCAGCAGATGGATTTAACTGTTTAAACAAAACACAAAATCTGTTTGAAAAGGTGCTTTATACTCTGCTTGCACTAGTCATTGCTGCAAATCATTAATTTTTCACAGGCAAACACCTCCACTAATACATACTTGTGTTACCGTGGCAATTGCTCTTGGAAAGCTTGACCCTCAGTGCTATTCATCTGCATGAAGCACTGAGTAAAAAGCAGCATTTTTTATGATCTAGTTTGACATGGATATACCATTTTCATTAACTAGATTGCCAATGCCTCTTCCTATGCATTCTCTCTGAGCAGAAAATGTTACTGTTTGATCAGATAGACAGGAATATGAATTAATTAAAGAATCTGTAAAGCTGTTCATAGACAGCATTTTAAATACAGGTCACTTGTCAGGTAGTTTGGAATGTCTGACTACCACATTTTCATCTCATATCATAGTTAACATTAACAGGATGGAGTACACCTCAGATGCAAGACACTTCACTAACATTGTGGATTAGCTCTACTTCTGCTACCTTACATGCCTAAAGTTGCACATTTGAACAGTCTAAGCAACAGCTTGCCATGCCAGGGTTGTTTAATAGTTCTAATATTAACTGCAATACACTAACACTGACTTCCTACATCTTAGAGTAGTATGTAAATTCTTAAAATAAGTTGAAAGCCCACATTTATCAAATGCGATGCTGAAATGATTAACATATATAAAAATTGAAGACTATGGAACAACTTCAAAATTTTGAGAATATATTTTAACTGGCATGGAGAATAGAACCAATATATCCAGAATAGCATTATTGCTTCTATTTCTACCTTACATTTCAGGTGTTAGTAGAGGCCAGTGTGAAGGGCAAACCTTTAAACTCACTTTTGTACAATGGACCTTTTCAAATGAATTTGAGGAGAGGGGGTGTCTGTCGGTTATTCCTGTGTTTGGTTTTTTTAACATCAATACAGTTGTACAAGTCATAATGAGGCATACTAAAACTGAATTTATGCCCCCATAGTTCCCATTATTTCCTTATTCTGAAGAATCTTGACTCCTACAAAGTAAAGAACTTCTAAAACAGAGCTACAGACTAACAACTAAAATTAAAGGCTGTATCATCATTTCCACTAGGAATTTAAAGCCTTGTCTTGCTAAGAAATATTGGTGAACAGATATACATGTCTATGGGTTTACAAAACGTCTCTGACACCTCTGAAGGGTAAAGGTCATTAGCCTTTACCCTTCAGAAACAGCAGTTCCAAGCCAGTTGCATCTGAATTAGGAAGCTAAATGGCCTAGAACTGGGACAAAAACTAAAAAGGAAAAACACATTGGCAGATCAAGCTTTACTCAGCATTGGTAAGACTGAATATCTTTGCAAAGTTTGCTCTAGCAAATAAGAAAAAAACCCAAACATAAATCATACCTACCAATAGTTAATTCAGGATAATCTAGGAGATCATCAAGTATAATTGAAGAGAACACTATACTTACTATTTATCTGTCTCAGAGGCACAGAAATATTCATCAAACATATGAAAATGAAAATTTCCAGTGTGGACACTTGACTTGATTAACAGAAATAGAAAGGCTACAGTGTACAGTAAATCAGCCTTTTGCTATCATTTTCATTGTGTAAAATTCAACCTGTTCTATTTACTTCAATACTCCATATTTACACCAATGGGAGACCACCAATTGCTCATAAGGTAGAAATTGCCATCCATTGAATTAATAGAATGAAGTTCTGTGGCCAAAAAAACATTATACCAAAGAGCCTGATGCATTTCTAAATAAAAGGCCTCAGGTTACATAGAAGGTATCTCCCCCTGCCATTACTTGCACTCATACCCAGTCTAGAGTATTTGCTTCAAATGACAGACACCTGTACTGATTAGCAACCATATCTAAAAGGTAGGAAGGAACACGGCCTTCTCAACTACACACACACAATGTATCCTAACTCTATCAGGAAGTCAGGAGTAGAACTCTATTTTAAATGTCATGATACATGACAAAGACAAAAGCAAACAAACAAAACCCACAAAAAAATGTTATACGCACTTTTTGAAGGTCCAGGATGAAGTCTTGTCTTGTTCCAGGAGTGCACACAACTTACCTTTTGAGATCATTTTGAAACCCACATCCTTCTGTATGCATTGTAAGTTAACAGCCAGGTCTGAGAACTGGAGCCTGGCTCCTACGCTGCCCACAACACCCCCACTCATTTCCAGCTCCTTTCTCTGCATTATTTCCAGCTGCCAGCTCTAAAAAGCAGCAAGAAATCTCCAATTACAGACACAGGAACCTGACTCTTCCTGATGCTTCAGGGCCTGTTCTAAGTCATTAGCAACAGCTTAGCAAGGGCACTGCAATGTTCTGGAGTTGTGAAGCCAAACACATTAGAAACAAACCCCACAGTATCAATAATATAAGAGATTTCCTGGATATGTATTTAAATGCAACCCAACAGAATTCAAAGTAGTGTTTCTTTCACACATTTGTGTGCTACGTTTAGCAAGTCTAAACTGATTGACTGAACAAGTAGTTTCAGAGTGGGAAAGTGGGTGTCCAATTGATAAAAGCAAACCAAAACAAACCAAAAATGCAGAAAATTGGCACCAGATCTTGTAACTCCAATATGAAATGTTTCTTATGGACCCAAAGGAAACATTCTGAATTCCAAGGCAACCCAAAACCAGACATAATAGCATTATAGTCTATAAAACTGTGTCAGTAGTACCTTGTTTATATAGCCCCTGTCAAAGTATGAATAGGCCTTTGCTGATAGGCCTTTGCAGTATCTGTTTGAGAGAAATATGCTGGAAGAAAGAGGAAACCAACACAGACAACACTACATATTACGAATGATTCAGAAAAGCAGGCATTTTGGCCTTCAGCAGAAATGGATTGTCACCATATGCCACACAGCTTGTCATATGGGTCATCAATTCAGTCATGTCTCAGACTTTTAGGGGAAGGGCTGCAGATATGACAGTGCTGTGGTACCAATATTGCATGGACCTTGCTGGTACCACTAATTAAGACTACCACAAATACCTTAATGAAAAGCAGGGGTTTTGGGGTTTAAAATTTATACAGTTGGTGAACCAAATTATTGAAGCCTACTGTTATGCTTATTACAGCAGTTATGATGTATTCCTTTGTTCCCTGCCTTGGAGCAAGTGAGGGAGAAGGGGACAGTCACCTCAAATAAGAGAAGCAGGCAAACAGTAAAGCTGAAGTGATCTGTTCCCTCCAGGCAGGAGGAAAGGCCAAATCATGAGGAGCAAGAGGGAATTTCAAAAAGCTGATTATCTGCCCCTAAAGGCAGACTTAAGGGTCACATGGTTCAATTATTTTATCAGATATCCTTGTAGAATTGGCCAAGAATGTTCAATGTTTTGAGATTAAGCAAATCAATACACCAAGCAGCACAATGGTTCTGCTGTGTATTTAACTGATCACTGATTCTCACAAACACTACCCAGCATTTCAGCATACAGCTAGTATTTCAGTAGAACATAATCTAGGACATTACTCATTTTACATGCATTCCCTATCTTTTTCACCAAGGTTTGAATGAAAATCTCAAAGCATAATTCAGTACACAAAACTTAGGGGTTTTTTTACCTATGAAAATGATACATACAGTATCTGCAAGTCATTCCTGGTTTCCCTAAACCAGGAATTCCATTAACATCAATTGCCACCATCAGACTGGCAAAGTTAGCTTCCAAAAAGAAGAGGAGAATAAAAACAAAAAAACCCCAAACCAAACAACAAACAAACAAACAAAAAACCCAAAACCAAAACCAAAAAACAACCCTAACATACAAACCAAAAATAAAACCCAGCCAAACAAAACCAAAACATGCTGAATTGCATATTTTCATTTTAAGGAGAAAAAAAAACAAAAAAAAAAAAACTGCTGTAGGCTTTGAAGAAATTTCCAAGAAAAAAGTTTGGATTTGACACTGGGAAAGTTGTATTGCAATTGAAAGAATAATAAATTATGGGTTCTTTGTGCTCTCATGTATCAGAACTCACAGGTCACCAAGGCACTGAAAAGTCTACTTACGATCATTACACTGGCTCCCAGAATATGAAGTCATGGAGCAATCACAGGTGAAGCCTTCCCATTGCTGATTACAGATGCCCTGATTCGCACAGGAATCTTCCTGGCAGGTAGTGCTCGGTCCTGGAGAAAGGATGACAAGAAAAGAGTGAAACAAAGCTGAGAGAATCACTTTGGTCAGGCCCTCAAAAGCTTCAATTAATCACTACCATTACCATGAGGATCTTCATGCAGAAGAGTGAAAGCACTAACCAAACACTGTTCCATTCCTGGACATGCAAGAAACTCAGATAAAAAGAGCACAAAGACAAGTGTACACTTCACAACAAAAAAGCCAACTGTAACACAGAGCTAGGAAAAGGAAATAGCAACATATTCTCTCTTAGGCAGGCCCAACTTATATGTTCCCAACTTGCTCAAAGACTTTTACAGTAAAATAGGTGGTGATGCAGGCCAACAAACATGGCCAGATTGCTGTGCATCTCTAGAATTTTGATCCCCTTATAGAAATGAAATCTAATTAATAGGCCCATGAACAATGCCTCATCATACCCAAAGAACCTTGATAATGTAGATTCAAACCGAAGTTTTGAAGCCTCAGCTGGCTACAACTTTGCTTTATAGGTTATTACAAGTCAGCCACCAAACCAATTACAAAGGTTCCTCTGGACACATGCTAATAAAGTCCTCAGAAGGGCATTACATTTATGCACAACACTTCCCTCTTTGGGCTGCTTTCCATGCTTTTGGTGGAAGCAGACAAAGAAGCAGCCACTACTAACAGAACAGCCTTTCATTGTTCTGTGATTTGCAGCTAACAGTTGCTATTCTACTCAAATAAGCCTTGCAAAGACAAAATCCAAGAAATAGGCAAAAAAGTAATCTTCAGATCAGAGAAACTGAATGACAGCTACTATGCCATCCACAAGGAGGTAGCTGGATTTTGAATCATCTGACAGCAGGCGTGAAGCTGCAAGTCATACAAGAACATGAGTTTACAAGTTACTTCCTGGGAAAGGATTTTACATTCACCATTCTAGACAAAGGTATGTTGTTCCTGTTGTGCAGGATTTTAAATAAAATGTACATATACATTTGACATACCTACTATGCTATATTCTATATGTGTTGGAAAAGAAGAAACTAAAGAAATAAAGCAGATAATAAAGGATCCACTGGCTATGCTGCCTGAGATCAGTTTATTAACCACTTCCAGTCTGGAATACTATATGGACAAAGAAACAACGGTTCAACCCATCCCAGCATCTTTCTTCACAGTCTTTGCTAGCAACAGCGACTCTGTAAGACTCAATCCTTCTCCTTATTTCTTCATCACATCAACACTACCATCTGTATTTTATAGATTAGATAGGACAAACCAAAGTGGAGACAACATTTTTAAATATTTTAACATAAAATGAAACCCTTCGACCTCCGTTGGACACCATCCATAGCGATTTCATTAAATCCCATCATTATTCAGCATCTTTGATATTGAGACTACACACCTGGGCACTTCCATATTTACACCCCCTTGCAGAACCCACATCTAACTGGAAGTCCCATGTCAGGCCATGAGCCTCCTAACAATTTAATGACTAAGTAAGGAATGGACCCTTAAAGCTTTGATGCAGAGTTTCTGCTCTCCCAGCCAGATCATCTTTCCTCACTGAAAGAACAGAATGGATGAATTTCAGTAGTTTTTCAGCTATCTGCTTTTCTTTACATCTCTCCTGCAATGAGAATGAACATGTGGCTCAGTAAGCAGAGTTTGACTGCACATTAACAAAAGCCTGAGCTTCTTCCAGAATTTATTACACTGTTAAAAAAACCAAAACCAAACAAACCCCAAAACCTCTAGGTAGAAGCATAAGTGTGGTTAATAAAAGATGACAACAAAATCCCTGAAGGAAAGTTCACCTATTGAAAAGAAGTGACAGCAGCAGCCACAGCAAGAAAACCTCTTGTTGCCATGCTGAAGGAAAGTTGAGCAGCACTTTTCAACACTTCTCCCTTCCGCCTCTTCTTCCCACCCACCTGACTCTCATTTGCAGCCACATGAATCCCAGTGGTCTCAGTGGCACAGTGTGAAATTAACAGATCACTTCTAGATTAGAACAGAGCTGACAGACTTTTCAGCGTGGGCCGGCAGGCACATGTGTGTACAGGCCTCCCTCCTGCTTTTACTCTTGTAAAAATCACGGAAATAAATATATATACATGTGCATCAGGTTGTGTCTGATACTTGCTTCAGACTTACTCTGGCCGAGCAAAAGAAGGGATAACATCTAACAATCTGAAATAGAATATTAGTTGTCATTTTGCCGAAAAAGTATAATTATCTAAGGATAAGAGATGAAGAACTGATATCTCTCCTGCACATTACTATCCCACTATCTAACCTCTAACATGAATGCCAATATTCCTAGACGTCTAAACAAGCAATATATCTATACCTGTATTTTAAAAATTAAACAAGAAAGCAAATGTGACTCCATGCAAACTTGCTACAGCATCATCTATAAAGACTATTACATAGAAGCAGAGCAGAACACCATTTTCAATAACATTTCTCCACTTTTCCTTCATTCTTCTGAGAAAGCTTTAATCGGTAACTGGACCTGACAATGGGCATATTCTTTGTCTAAATGCTGCAAGAGAAAGGACTCTGTTCAAGGAAAAAGACTGCATGAGGCCCAGTACCTGTGGCTTGAGGTCTTCATATGATAGAGCCCAGAGAGCCAAAGTACTTTAATTCATGGCCTGTATTATGGTAACTGAATTGTATTTAACAGAAACCAACCATGAAGATGGGAACAGCACTTTCATCAGCCAGAGGGGAAAAAGAAAAAGAAAAAAAAAAAAAAAACCACAATGAATTTTGAAAGCCTGACAATACCACAAGGAAGCTTGAAGCCTGATCTGCCATCTTTAGAGTCAGTCGTGACAGCACAGCATAGATGCTGGGTACTTGGCCTCACTTCTTAGTACTATGGGCCATTTGAATCATAAAAGGATCTTTGTCTCAGAGAGTTCATCTACTCCTGCTGCTAACAGTTATTGCCTGATGTCATAATCCTCTGTGGCAACAGAATTTTCTTCAGAGCAACTAATAAGGATGTCACAGGGAATTATGATTTCGGGTTAGGGAGCAAAGTGACAGAAGCACAGGAAGGATTATAAAACATGAATATTGTGTTACCACGCACATGCCCTTTAGTGCTAACAAACAAGGAAAGAAGATGACAAACAACTTATATATAAAGCAGTAGAATTGTTTCTAAATTACCAGTGCCATTAGGACTCAGGTCTATTTTTAATCTCATTCCTCTGGCAACACTAAGATCAGATAAAGTATTTACAAGCAGAGTTTCAGAAGTAGTCTTCATATAATAATTTGAGGTACCTCTGAATTTGTTGTCTGTTTGTAGTTGAGCTTGGTGCATTGTTGTAGCTGAGCTTGGTGCATTGCCTTCTTTGTGCCACATGCACAGTGGAAAGAGGAGTTAAGTGGGCAGTAGATATCAAGTAAAAGTGGAAAAGTCCCCAGTGCAGAAAAGCAACCTTGCCAGCAGAATCATGACGTGTTGTGTCTCTTCCTGTCCAGGCTAAGCCTACCAACAGAGGCATCTCCTTTGTAACATGAAATGGCAAACCAGGACTCTTCAAAAATATCCTTTTTATCTTTATGTCTGCATCTGTATTTTCTCCTGGAACAGCTCAGTATCTGCAGACTTGCAGTATCTGAGATTTGTTGGGTCTCCCTCCCTGGGAAGGAGACCAGTACTACACTTCCTTCAGCTACCTATCCAGATGTATTGTTCGTTTATTAGTTTTTCTGCTCAGTATTTGAAGAAAATCACCTTTGAAAAGTATAATAGCCTGACCTCGTATTCTGCTTAGAGAAATTGCTTTGTCTACCCTCTTTCCTACAATATCAGTTATATGGTACATTTCTCTTTGCCCTGAAATTAAAAAAGAATAGTTCTACTGCTGCATGTTACTGAAACTTCCATGTTTCACTGGAAAGAAGTCATTCCTTCTGTATCTTTTTGAAGCTCTTGGCGGGAAAAGGATCTTGAGAAATAAGACAGAATTGTGTTTATTGTTCTTTCAAGTTACAAGAGGAACCAGTTTATATAGCAGCTGCAGGATTATAGCACAACTGCTTCATGCTTTGATCACAACTAGCAATAAATATTAAGATAATGAAACCATTATTGGTCTTCCACATAACACCTTCCTCCACACATCAAAAATTCAATCTTTTTGAAGGGTGTCAATCATTTGTGTTAGCGTTACTGTTTCAATACGATGAAGATCAACAACAGGGGAATACAGTTCCATTTTCATTCTTCATCTCCCTAAATGCTCTCATATTTTCCCCTTGTATCTTCAGAGATGTTAGGAAGCAATAGGAAAGTAATATACACAAAACATCTTTACAGCCTTTGCAGAATAAGGTGCTTCTTTAGTCCTATAGTTCCTAAATTACAAATGCCATCCAGCACTGAAATATCTCTACCACTCCAAGACAGACATTACAATCAATTTACACCTTTGATAAATCTACACTCTACTTCTGTCAGCATTCCTCTTTCATAACCAGAGATAGCCTTTTTTAATTCAATCTGCAGTAGCAGTTCAGCTCAGAGAGACATCGGGTCTTGGAAACCATATACACCAGGCAGAAAATAAACCTATTCCCAGGACTCACTCCTCCTGCAGGTTAAGTAGGAAACAAAGTTATGCCCCAGAGTTTTCCAATGTTATAATAATTTGGAAAACAAGATTTTTTTTCTGAGAAGTGAGCAAAATTAAGTCTGAATCTCATGCAACCATCAGTTTATGGGATGGACCATACCACATATAATGTAATCTCCAAATACATATTGGTGGTACATCAGCACTTTGCACAAATGCAAGAGACTAAATTATAGTCAGGGTTCAGTGCATGATTCAAAAAGTTAGATCCTGTATTTTGAGTCACAGATAGCAGGAAGCAGGAATATCACAGACTAATATAGCAAACCAGTACCAGAAACCAAACAGATTTTCAAGGATTGCAAGGCCAGCTCTTCAAGCTCTCAGTTTCATACTTTGTTAAGAACTCATCATCCCTTTCATCACCTAAATAAGGTTAGGCATCTGTCAGGTTCCATATTTAAAGTTACTCATTGTCAGAAATAACTCAAAAGCCAGCATTCTTCTGTCCTATGGAAAGATGTAGCCAGTTTTTTCAGTGCCTCAACAGAGCCTGAATACTTCACCCACCTGATGTAAGTCATGGTACAGAGTCTTTTTGTTCCAAATAAGTAGAACAAATAAGTGGCTCGTCTGAAAACTTCAGGAACTGGGACTAGTTAAAATAACAAACATGCACAAATGTGCTTTCTCCCACAGAAAGCAAATTTATCTCAAGGTTACAGACGAAGGGAATCAAGCAGCAATGACAATCTGTAGAAATGGATCTGCAAAATGGTGGGATTTCCTTCCCCTCAAAGAAAGTTGGCATAAACCTATCATCCTCTCTCTTGCCACCCTTCCACTCTCCATTTCTATGTAACCTAAAACATCATAAGCAACATGCTTATATACATGCTGGTTAGGGAAGAACAAAAAAAGGCCAAAAGGATAAAAATCCCAACCCTAGAACAAAAAATCAAGTGCATAAAAGGGAGTATGCTGCACATAGAATGCAACAAGGGAGAGGGAGATGCAAATGAAGCAGAGGAAGTAAACAGCATTTGGACATTCAGAAACAGAAACTAAAAGCATAAAGGAAAATTGAAAGGGCTGTACATGAACAAGAACAAACAGAGTACATTGGAAAAACATCCTTCCTCACTACAAATCACAGCAATATAAAAGAATCACAGAATAGTCTGATTTGGAAGGGATCCACAAAGATCATCAAGTCCAGCTCTTAAGTATGAGGAGTCATGGCCTATCTTGAAATAGCCAAACTTACTTAGCAAAGGTTGGTTTCCTGAAAAGCCAATGATCAACTTTTTGCACTCAAGCCAAATGTTTCCCCTTAGGCTTCAATGTAATCAGATGTCTCTATCTGAAGGGCAAATATTCCTACACAGTTAAGACCTCTGTAAAAAGATTGAGCTTGAGATGGAATAATCTTCACAGCTGTAATATGCCTTTGGTTCTGAGGACTCTGGAAAAATCAAAACAATAGATCTCTTTGTTCAAGAACTTCCTGTTCATGATGCATCCACTTCAATAAATATCAAAACTCAAGCTCAGGAATTCCTAAGCATACATTCTGAATTCTGATGGACAGAACTGACTACAGAGAACAACAGTGTCTGTGGCAAGAGAGACACAATACTTGCAGATGTCTAATGTACTGTAATGTAAGTATAAATAACTTCTTCCTAAAGTTATTTATATTCCAGTGTACTTCCAGGACACTTTTTTCTCATCACATTGATCCCAGTCTAGGGAATATATTCCCTATTTTTTTCAGATCTCATCTTTTACTTATTTCATTTCCACAAACTTTAAAAATTCCCTAGAGGCAGCACCTCTCTACATCACTCACCTCTGTAAGACAGAGTACTTTAACTTTTTACAGTTGGTAATAGGTCAGAGATGCCAACAAAATGTAGTTGCAGTTAGATGCCCCACATACATAAAGCAAAATGCATCACATTAACTTCTGTCTACCTCAAGGCTGTCAAATATTTCATATTCAATGTCTTGTATGGATCCAATTGCTAAAATTATCTCAGATTGTCGGTATCATTACTGTTGGGTGAGAGGGTATCTCTTAATACGCTCCTGCCAACAACTGCTACAGTGATGAACTGTTTACCTAGTAAAACATCCTTATTCCTCCAAATTTATCCTTTTCTATTGAGCCATAGAACACCCAACTCTACTTGAAAACACAGATGAAACCCTGAAGGAATGGTAATGGCTACTTGCCTAAATCTGGAGTATGGAACAAGAATATTTTAATTTGAAAGTGGTATGTATTACATTACATGAGGTCAGAAACATCAGCAGGTGTTCAGAGTAAACACGGTGAATAGAAAAGGATTTTATGAATCCTGTGATTAAAGCCACAAAACCTTAATTCCAGAGATATGTAAAATGTCAGGACATCTCTATCTCAGAGGGTGAAATAGGAACATCTCTGTTTCATCTCACAACAGAACCTTAGACATAAAGTGGCTTAGACATAAAATTTCAAGGTGACTAAGATGATCCCATAACAGATGACACCTGTGGCTTCAGGACTGCTAAACAGAGACACATTTTTCAGTGCCTCTGACTTCCCCTTATACCCAAGACCATTATCTCCACTTCCATTAAAAAGGAGAAAAAATCTTTTTCTTTGCATTCCAGAATTAACTTGTACTCTATATTGCAGTCTTTACAGATTAATTGGGAAATACATTTTAATTTTCACATTTAAAAGGATTCACTTGCAATGCCGTGGAAAACATCTCTCTGTTTATACTAATATCAAAGACCTATTAATTTCTAATAAGCATGTTTCCTTACTTATGTCCCAGGCAAAAAGTTTACAGGGTCTCTGACAATACTTGATTTTTCTCACAAATGCTACTCAACGTACTGCCTTTCTCAAATAACTTCTTGACCTGGTGACATAGCTTCTCAACAAGGACACACCTTCTGCAGAGGAGATGACTCGGCCCCAGTCTCTTAGAAAGGCACCAGGCACTCTGTACCACCAGGGGCCTGCAGACTTGTCAGAAGGTCTCTTTGGGGGAAAGGCTCTGACATCAGTGGTGCAGCAACAGCCGGTGGGGAAGGAGCTTTGTGGCAAAGAATAAGAGTAATGTTGGCAGCACTGACTGCTGAGACGGGGGACAAGGGGACTCCTCATCCGCCTCAGTTTTAACAGCTGCTACTATGTGCTGCTCTCTGGTCCTGCTACTGTGCTGACCCTCCTACAAAAAGGAACCCTCCCTCCTTTCCAGATTATGTCTTGTAAAAAGCTATTCTAAATATTAACAGAGCTTGTGGTTTAGAGATTTGGGTGGGGTTTTTTTTGTTTTATTTTAAAATCCAGAAATTCCAGAAAGTTATTTCTGTGGGGTTTTTTTCAAAATCCATTTCAAAACAAACAAACAAACAAACAAAACCACCACCACAAAAAAAAAAAAAAAAAAAAAAGCATAAC